>QJOB01000090.1:0-104554 GCA_004155035.1 Monosporascus sp. 5C6A | reverse complement strand
CCCCCCCCCCCCCCCCCCCTATACGATATACGATATACGATATACGGAGGATGGAATAGTAGGCCGAAGATGCCTCTGCAGATACCACATCCAAACACTCCCCTCCATCTCTATCGGCATCTACTCAGGGAGGCATCGTACCTACCTCCGCTCTGCCGACCCTGGATAGCCTCGCGCATCCAGACCCGATACCGCGACTGCCAACACACGAAAGACCCGAAATTTTACGTCAAAGAAGCGCATCACTATCTGCGCTATCTACGCTCCGCCAACGCCGGCCACGTCGACCGATTGTTGCACCTATGTTACCTCGCAGCCGGCAGGGTCGGGAAGCGACGTCGCCAACTAGCCACTTTATTCCTGAGCAAACGGCCACCGGAAAATACCGCTAGCCTCGAGAGCGACATACCCTCCAACGACCATCCTTCGAAGGAATCATCGAAAACGCCGGCGCCGACCCTCGACAAGAAGAGTAGTCCGGAGGCCGCCGAGGAAGGTCGCGAGCCTGACTGGCTTGACAACTGGGCCGTCGACAAGGTACACGCCGTCGCCGCCTCACAGGTCGAGCACCAGGGCGGTGACTGGCCTCAGGCAATGCGCCGGTCCTACGATCCCAAGCGTGCGCTCCCAACCGAGAACGCCTTCGGCCGGCCGTTCCCCAAGAAGGTAGCGAGGAATAAGCTAAAACGGCACTACGCCTCCGTCCTCAAACAACTATTACCCCCACTACCCCAAGGGGAGTGGGATCGGCTGAGGGATCTGGCGAACGGGGCAGAAGGCACTGAGAACGAGATGACAACGCCGCCGCGGAGGGCGGTCGCGCGGCCGACGTCGGAGGAGCCCCGCGAAAAGCATCCGGAGGACTGGGACTGGGACTGGGTGCAGTACGTCACGAAACCAGTGCGGGCCGTGGAGAAGAAGAACTCGCGGAAGATGAAGAGCCTGACGGGCGAACCGGATCAGGATCCCCGGGGTCAAGGTCGACCCATCGGCGTGCGCCTTATGAGATCGAGGAAGATACGACGCGGCATCTACGGTCGCGTCTTCGGGTTGGCCAATACCATGACCCAGAACCCTCGCTCGGGAAAGTGGACTGTCACTTGGGGAAGCAGCGAACGGAAGTTATCGAAACCGACGGCTACGGACCTCGGAATCTTTCAGGGTGTCGACAACAGTGGGAAACTCGTGGCACCAGCTTGATCGGGCCTGGGAGCGAGTGCTTTCTATTCCCACTGAGTTGTAATATGCAGCATCCGCGGTACCGCAACTCGCTACGCAAAGCGGAGAGAAGTCCACCCCTCGCTACCGCACAACTAGCGACCGTACCTAGTCCAGCAGCCCGGCCAGCTTCGTCAACCCCTCCCTCTCGACTCTCATGCCCACCCACTCATCCATCTTCTTCGCACCGATGCCCTCGTAGAACTTGATGGCTGGCTCGTTCCACTTGAGCACACTCCACTCGAGCCGCCCACCGCCGCCTGCCTCCACCTCGCGCGCCAGCTCGACCAGCAGCCGCTTGCCGTAGCCCTTCTTGCGCTCGCTCGGCCGCACGAACAGGTCCTCGAGGTAGATGCCGTGCCGCGCCCGCCATGTGCTGTAGTTGTAGAAGTACAGCGCCATGCCCGCCGGCTCGCCGTGCTCGTTGAAGAGCAGCAGGCACCGCGCCGGCCGGGCCGGCGAGGTCGGCTCTGTGTCGGGCGACGCAGCCGTCGAGGTCACGCCCGATGGGGCGAACGCTATCGTGGCGGATAGAGTCTCCGGGGTGGCTTCTACGGCGTCCAGCTCGTGTTCGTAATCGGCCAGTTCACGGATCAGCTCGAGGATAGTCGCGACATCTGTCGGGGTTATCTGTTAGCGTGCGTTCGACATGGGGAAAAGGCGGAAGGCCAGTCAGTGTTGTTCGCAGGTAGCTAACTTACCCTCTCGTCGGGCGTGCCGGACTGTGCAAGGCGCTTGTGGCATTGTTGGAACGAGGGACTGTCTAGCTGCTCCCTGTGGTATAATAATTTTAAGATGGTCAATGACAGGGTCCTATGTACTAGGTAGTCGTCTACGCACTTATATACGATCCTCCTACCGGGGGAGGGGTTTTATCCAACGTTACCAGAGCTGCTGTCTTAGCTAACTTGTACAATAGGGCGAGCCTTTCAGGTTGCCCGAGTTGAGCCGAGCTTCGCGGGGTCCTGCTGTGGGGCAGCTAGTTCTAGATACCGGTCCAATCATCATTGATGCGCATCGGAAACTGAGGAGCTGTTGGACTGTGCTCGGGTACATAAAGAAAACACCTTCATGGATGGTGGCAGGCGTTAACGTACGATAGATGCAATAGATCGTACTCCCTTGAATAGCGGCCTTGTTGGAGGGACGTCTGGAGAATTAAAAGGGGGTCGAAGAATAAAATTAATGGGGCATGGTGCCCACCATCCGCTGGAATCAGCACGGATTCTTCGGGTCCGGGAATGCAGACAGACGGCACTTGCGGATAAGTCGGAAAAGATGCAAAAAAAGAAACTAAAGGATCGCAAGCAAGGTCGATCCCGGGATCGAACCGGGGCTTCGGGAATTCCCTCTCAGAATGACTTCTGAGTGTGTGGGCGCACGTTTCCGAATGTGCTAAGTCACCACTTCAGAATCCCACGTCCTGACCACTAGACTAATCAACCGATGGTGAGCTGCTTCCGTATTAGACTATTATTACTTAGCAAAGTGCGTGGGATAAGAGGCCTGGGGGGCTAGGGGGGGCTTACTGGGCCTAGGGTAAGGAGTTCTGGTAAGATTTTGGAGGTTGAGTCACGTGGCTGTTTAAAAAGATAGGAGATACTGCATGTGGGACCGCAGTTTGATCACGCCGCCTGCGCCCTGGCTGCGCGTGTCAACTATTACCACATCGACGAATCAATAGTCTTGCTCTATGACACACAGAGGACGAGACTCGTGGCGTATGCTAGCCAGTGTATAATGTGTTGTCTGTGGAGTATACGAGGAAAAGCAGCTCGAATTTCCAAGACAGGGGTAGTGCCGAAGTAACAACCTGTGTTAGGATATTCCTGCGAAAACACGGCCCAGTCACCGAAGCTAGGCGTCTGGGAATAGGAGAGCCCGCTAGCATTAGGGCTAGCCATATTCTTAGGTGGCAAGTGGCATGGTGTTGTGACTCCTCGCTCACTCGTTCACTTTCGTAGTTAGATAACCGCTAGACGTAGGCATCGATCATCGATGCGCCGGATGCATGGTTTGCAACGGCTTATACCATCCCGCCCCGAGTCGCCAGAGCACGCAGCTTACGGAGACGTTCGCGTGCGTCGATCCTCGGTCGTCCAAGAATCTACCAGCGATGCCATGGCGTCAGTCCGTGCTCGATCTTGCTGAGTGTAGGAATCAAAGTCAATCTCAGGGGGGGCCCAAACTTGCGTCGTCTAGCTAGAGTCTGCGACAGATGGCTAGCCTGAAGCAGGGGTGGGACTAGTCTTGGGAGGATGCGAATCGGGCTCATCAATCCATCTTAATCTTCACAACCCATCTTTATATTGCATGTCCAGGTGTTATACGGTTGCCACGTTTGGTAGGCCACGCCTAATGGTATGGAAATATAAATATCATGCGAGCGGAACCCCAGAGTCCGAGCAACAGCTCCCACTACGACTTTCAGGCGGTACGACGCTATGGAGCGAATAATACGATAGGTAGCTTTCTGCCACCTTCGCGAGGTCTTCATATCGTACAAAGGCTTTGCCGTCCGTGGGCAATCTTAGTGGCTTAGAAGGAAGCGACTGCTAAGCAAACACTGGGATGATCGTAGCTATTCGGCCATCACCGTAGATCTGAGAGGAGATCACAAATGGATAAAGTAACAGTAACGCCGCGAGACATATATGATCGTAGAACCAACATATGAAAGGGTTATTCTTTACTTTGCCTTGGGTTAAGTTCTTGCTACTAGATGTATAAAGCATGCTATCAAGATTAAGTCAGGATATGCCTGTACCTTACGAACTCCAGCACAGGTCAAATATGATAAGCACTACAAATTTCCTCCTTTTGATCTTCTTATTATAGCCATTTTTTGCCCAGATGCCCTCCTATCCATCATATATACGAGTGCTCTATTCCGCACTTCTCTACCGGTGAGCTCTGGACAGCTACTCCAGTACGCGTATCCTCGTCTTGGAGTAATACTTGTGCATATATGTTCTTTCCATGCTACAGACCCTATAAAGCATACGATTATATGGATTCGCTTACCGTACCTCGCCGAGACACAAACCAACCATGACCAGGAGCTGGCAAAGGTCTATGAATCTTGGGGGCGAGAGGGCATAGGCCGTCTTGGACCATCCGAGGTGTCCCGTGCTTCCTCGAGCAACTTTGGATTGCATAGCATAGGAACGAAGTGACCACCTAACTGGAGCAGCCCCGTCTGGACAGTGGTTGAGATCGTCCCATGCCACAACCTAATTAGGTTGTCTTAAGTTCTCCACTTCGGAGGTGATTGAATCACAGAGGAGACACAACACCGGTGGTATCACGGTAGCCACAACACACCACGGAGTAATGATACAAGGATTCGAGAGCGAGCGATAACGTTGGAAGACGGGGTTGATCGGAGTGTCAGAAGCAGATTGTATCACACGGTGGCCCGGCTTCTAAAAGAAACAGGAACGCCTACGAGCGCCTGGAGGATGGTTGACTTTTACCCGCTCGACGCCGCTAATCTCCTCATGGCGGAATTCTCGAGAATCGGGAATTCGCCGACATTCCGAATGTCCTTCCCCGTAAAGCGGTCTGCATGTTTGCCCATGGCTAGTTCCGTCAAGATCCGCCCAAGCTCTTCCGTGGGACTATATAGCTTGGGTAGCCCCACCCTAACGGCCGGACCGAGAACTGCACGTCCGATTCCTATGGAAAAGGGTGGCGTGGGAATGTAAGGCTTGATGGCGTCATGGGCAGCAGGATCTATGACTGCAGGCCGAGTAGACATGGCGTGGAACCAGGGGTTCGTCTTCCGCATCTCGGCCAGCGCCAGTTCGGTTTCGCCTTTCACCCGGGCGAAGATGGGCGAGAACCGGCCCGGTTCCAACGTCGCGCCGTTGCCAGAAACGTAAACGAAGCTGAAGGGCTCGTTCTTCGAGGCCAGCGTCTGAAAAGCCTCCGACGCCGCTAAAGCGTAATCCTTGGTGATCTTGATATACTCCCTGCAATCGCGTAAGTCACGGTCAAACCGCCCATGCCAAGACGACGCGAGATGCTAGCTTACTCTTTGCCCACTTGGGTTTGACTGATTCCGAGAGCCCACACACACCCCCTGGCTCCCCGCAACCGCGACAGCACTTCGGAGTCGTACTTCTCGAAATCTTTGTGGATGATCACGTGAATGCGCGGGTCTTGGGCGTCCTCGGCCATCTTAACCGGCCTTCGGCTAAGGATGGAGATCTTAGTGATACCCTTCATCGTGATCATGGCGTCTAAGACGCCGGAACCTGCAAGGCCCGTCGCGCCTGTGAGGATGAGATGCATGTCTGGACTAGATAGTTCAGTTGGTAACTCGGTCAGGTTACCTTGAACGGCTTCGAGTAGAGTCAGAAGAGTAGGGGTACAAATAATCTCACTGGCACTCCTAAGCAAATAATCTCGTTCAAATTCCCAAGCTTCTGGTATTCATCTACTTCCATCACCAGTTAGGTGCACAGGAAGCTTTATATGTATATTCACGGATTACAGGCAGCGCCGCATGGAATCATGAAAACACATGTAGGCATAAGCGCTGTGGTCTTCGATCAGACTCGACGGGGTCAACCTCCGCAGTCCGCTAAAGTCCGCAAAAGCTGACCAACGGGGGTCTCACCTGCGTAAACTCCGACAGTTACGGCCACTTAGAGCCGGTTCCTGGGTCAGATCTTGGAGGTAAAAGATACAAAAACATTGCCAGAAGGAGAAGGCTCGGTGGTTCCCTGCCTGCTTCGTATATCTGGTGTGATCGGTGCCGTACTGCTTCGTAGGGGGTATGCCAACTATCTACGGTGCGCGGGTTCGGCGAGTCTGCCAAATGGTCAAAATACCCACTCTTGTTTTACACAGCGCAGTAAACGGTCCGTGGAAGCCCTGAAGACTTGACGCGTCAAAGCCTGGCCGACGACGGAAAAGGGGGGGCAGCGCGGGAGTCCGCAGAGGACGCTCTTTTCAGTTTTTCTTCGCTTCAATTTTCTTTTTTGGAATTTTCTATTGTAATCACGTGCAGTAGCCCGAGATAATTACTGTATAACGCATATGGATAATGCTAGATCAGTTAAATGCATAAATAGGTTGGTAAATATGTAATACAAGAGCGCATCTTGCACTTGGGTTGTGCATACCGAAAAGTGGTAATTTTAAGCCTTTAGCAGACTCGCTAAATTTGCGCATGCCACTATCACCCGTTGCCGATTTTAATTGTTACCACTTAGGAATGCTTGGAATTTAAGAGCCCTCGAAAACTCGTGCATTGCATTCATAAGAGCGGCTAGCCCACCCATCAGCAACTATGGGGCGGTACTTAGCATAAGTAAATTTCTCCGGGCTGCCTTAAACTACCTAGTCTAGCTAGAACCGTTCCCAATACAAGATCCATTCCCAGCCAAATCTTGCACAACGTTATGGGATATTCAATGCGAAAGGCCTGCGGTATCGAAACCTTTTGAATACACGCTCCCACAAACCATGAACGAATCGAAAAGTTATCATAAGAGGTAACATGGTATTTACGAGAGACGCATTCCTTTTATAAATGAGACGCTATGGAAGTCCGAGCGCTCTCCCAAAGATAGACGATCACGTGACCGCCCACCTTAGGTACTTTTCGTCTACCAAGCGCTAAGAGGCCCGGGGTCGTGATCCTGGAGCTGCCGGGGGGGGAACTGCTCGTGCGGGGGACTGTCCTTGAAATAACAGGAGGCTAACCCGGCGCCAACGTAACACTCCCTTGTCCAAAGAAGAGGGCCTACTTCGTAAACAAGTATGAATGCGTGCTGTTTTTGAAGAAGAGTGTTGTCCAAATGTATCTTATGATCTCTCGGTTCAGTTGTAATGATCGGTAACGCTGCTCAGAGTTCAAGCGCAGACAAAAGGGATGAACAGCGTCTCGCCTCGTGTAAGCGAAATTTACCAACTTATCCGACACGGCTCGTCCCTAGTTAAACCATTCTGAAATATTTGGACGAACCTAGCATTGACAATCCACGACAGGCTTCAATTGCAAACGTTCCAAGTTAAGATGCGTCCGAACGAGCGGGACCGATCCCACGTGCGTTAGGTGCCGACAGCGTGGGATCGACTGTGCGGCTCCAGCGTATCACGTGGGTCGGCATAAGGGGGTCAAGAAGTGGGTTCGAGCAATGAGGCGCCATACCTTGAGCGCCGGTAGGCTGATGTCTTCGTACTAGTAAACATTCCGGACTGGAGAAAGCCGTGATCCAGATCGAGCAGGCGTTGAAGAGGTCAAGCCGCAGCGGAGCGGATCAGATTCAAAATGCAGAACAAGCCTCGGAACTGCGCTACCTGCTAGAGAGGAGCCGAGAACTCCTGAACTCTGAGAACAGGAGATATTCCGTATCTAACAGCGGAGCCAATGTTGAACAGCACCAGGCGACGTCGTCTCCTCGTCAAACGACGGCTTCGCAAGAGACTCCGCCTTCGCAGGCCGGATCCCGCGAAGGCGCTTCGGCCCAGGGCATCGAAGATGAGCATCTCAACCTGGACGATGCGGAGAACCCCTTACAGTTACTCGCCCGGACGTCCGAGCTATTGTCATCGATAGAACCCCAACAACATCTCGTTACCGCGTCTGCCAGCAATTCACAAAAGCCCGATTCCGCTCGGCGCAACGACCTGCAGAGGTTCTTCGGAAGTTTCCAGCCCAGACTGGACGTCGGAGACGACTTGGATCCCATAGAGCTGGGACTCCTCACGCTCGCCGAGGCAGAAGCATTGTTTGCTTAGTAAGTACTATTCACGGCCCCCCGAGCTTCTGCGCTTGTTAACGGGGCATGCCTCAGCTTCTTCGATAAGCTCTCACATACTCGCTGGGGCATAGATCCCGTGATACATACGGTCGACTTCGTCCGGAGCCGCTCAGCTTTTCTTCTCACCTCTATAGCGGCTGCCTCGGCCCTATTTTCGCCGTCTCTGGATGCCCTGTACAAGCGACTCTCCAACCACCGGCAGAAGCTGGCGAGCCTCATAGTCGCGAACCGGTACAAGTCGGTGGAGATCGTACTAGCCTTCATGGTCAACGTGCCATGGATTTCCGCCGGAGAGCACTGGGCTGACGACGAGACCTCGACCTACATCTCGATGGCCTTGATGGTCGCACTGGACCTGTCACTGAACAAGATTATCCTCCCGTCCTCCGACGAGCCGCGGACCCCGAGGGATAACATCGCCACCTCGGATTGTATCTCCGCGAGAAAAGCACTCTACGTCGACGGATTTATCGACGTCGACCCCAGCTCCTTGATGGGAAGAAGGCTTCTGCGGAGGAGGGAACGAACGTGGCTGTCGCTATTCGTGCTTGAGAGAGGGTGATGCCGCCTCTTCCCAATTTTCGGCGTGGAGAGCTCTGGGCTAATAGCGAGTAGTGTATGCTTAGCAAGAGGAAGGACGTACGTCCTCCCTGTTTCGCCTCTCATCGAGACTTGCGACCAATGGCATCTGTCCGATCTAGCCGACAGGTGGGATGGGTCGATCGTTTCCGTCGCAGTTATGCGTAGAGACCTGGTACGCTCGAGCCGAGTCTAACTAAGTTCTCCGCTTTAACTAACACATAAGCCTGATCGTAGGCGAACCTGATCGCAAGGGTCAGGACCATATGCGACAGTTACAGCGATGGCACCAGTAGCGAAGCAGGCGTAGTGGAAATGTATGTCCTCCCAGGTCGTCTCTAGCACCCAACTAACGCTTCCTGACTTGGAATCGATAGGCTGAAGCACGAAATCACTTTGTTCTTTGACAGATGGTATCAGACCTGGCCGTTACAGATTGGCGATCGAGAACGTAGGTCTCTCGTGAACAGACTATGAACAATTTGTGCTGACATGCCATGCCAGAGCTTGCGCTACCCCCCTATGTCGAGATATTAGCCTCGCATACGCGACTGTCGATGTATTCCAGCGTGGTCAACCATTCTACGGCACCCGTCGCGGCTCGCCATTACTTTCGCGCTGCCGGTCTCTCGTCTGCGCTGAATGTGTTACGCGTCGCCGTACAAGGCGAGGGGCAACTCAGATCTATGCCGAACAACACCGCCATCATGATATCGTTTGCTGCCTGCTTCGCGCTGCGAGTTAGCACCGTCGCGGACGGCCGTGCATCGAGCCTAGCTCCCAGCATCAGGACCTTGATCGCGGAGACTACAGACGTCTTGGAGAGGATCGGCTCGACGCCCGTCCAGAGAAAGGGGCTCTCGGTGTTGTTCGCGGCGCAGCTCAGATCGATCCTCAAGCTGGCCTCGCGGTCCTCGGAAACCATGAGGCATCTGCCCGGCCCCGCCAGAGAAGCTCACAGCGGCAGTTCGGTATATACCGACTTGGGCGGCGTAACACACGTCGCCCACCACCACCAGGGATCTATACAACAGCAACAGATAAACATGCCCGCCTCCCAAATGCCGACGAACTACTTGATGTTCTCTACCATGTCTAACGACCAGCTGAACGATGTCATAAATAATACGAACGTGGAGCTGGAGGCGAACTGGGAGGATTTCCAGTTCCAGAATGGCACTGATCTAGATTGGATGCACTGGTCGACATTTACGTGATCGGGCTACTTCTTCTGTGCGGCGGACATTATCGACGGACTTTTAATTATGAGCTTATGCTCTTGGATAAAGGTCACACCTCGGGAACGGAGCTCTGGAGCTTTGACGATATTGACTAGCAGGTACTCGGCGAGATATTGAGATTATATTTTAATACCTTGGGTTTGGGCGACTTCATATTGCTCCGCAATTGACATCTTCAGTAGAAGAAACGCGCCTTGGGAAGCAGTATATGTCTGCCATGCCTTTAAATCCGCTGCCCTATGTAGCATCGGTAATGTCCGAATGTGTTCTTTGCCAGTGAAAACAGACGCCATGGATCCTCACCTCTCGCCCCTCCACTCCCCTCTATAGATGGAGCAGCCGGTTCAGGGTGAATACGCGTTGCTCGGGGGTCAGAAAATTAGTAAACCTGACACCGTTCTGGGAGGAGGAAATACGTCAAGACGCCCACAGTAGCGGTCTAGCAGAATGCTCAGTCACGATTACCCAGTGTCAGCGTGTAACAATTCACTCAGCTGTCCCCAGTCTTGCCTAGGACGGCGCGGACCACGCCGAATTGAATAAGTCGTGAATATAGGGTCCTTGGGTTTAGTTGAAGCTGAAGTCTCAGGATGTGGATTCCATATATAGAGAAGAGAGGTTGGTACAAAACCAGGGCATATCGATACAATGCCCCATGCAAAGTAAGCACAGGAAGCTACACTAATGCGCCGAAAAAATCCGTACACCCGTACCAAAAACATCTGTGCGTTAGCGTACGGATTGTATTGGCGCATCATTGTAGATCTCCGGCTTTACGTTCTTCAGGATGGGATTACTGGGTAGTTTACCGATACCTGGATTAGGTTTGCTACGAGAGGAAAACATATCACCCACGTTGTATAAGCTTGCAACCAGACTAGAGCAGGCTCCGTAGTTAATGATATGATATAAGGAGGCCAAGTAGAGCCGGTTTTGGTCGTCAGGCGCACTTGGGACTAGATAGGCGAGCCACCCCCTGATTACTAGTTACTATATCGTCGTATAATGTCAGCAGTCACAGTGATCAAATGCAGGAAGCTGGCGTAATCTCTATGCGATGGTTCTAAGTATCCTAGGAATGACAAATCTTGTCCGTGGGCAATCGCCCTTATGTACACGATTGTGCGGTCAAAGGATAAGCGGTGGACAAGGCATGTCGCAGGCTACCTAGGTACATTCTGCAGCCTACACCGACAAAGCCTGCCACAAAGCTCACCAGCCGGCAACACCTCTATGCACCAATTGCCGACACGCCCTCTTGCGTCAGGTGACCACGGCTGGAAAGTCGAAAAGTCTCAAAAACAAATCTAAAACAATCAATCTGTATGGGAATCGAACCTTAGTCTCTGTGTATCAATCTTGGAAAGGGTAAGGTGGTGTACTAGCGTTGTACCAAGGTACCTACCTACCTCCGCGTGCTACCAATTCTCAGATATCTTCCGACTCGTCTTGTATTCTCTCAAGTCCTAAGTTCCGTATGAACCGTTCAAAATCTGTCCTGTCAAGTGGCTTCGTAAGACCGTCGGCAGGATTATCTTTGCTTTCCACGTACTGAAAGCTGATATTGCCGTCCCCGTACCTCCTGACGGACGTAGTGATATTCCACTCGAATATGGCGCTTTCTCCGTAACATCTGGTCTCTGTCACCCACTTAAGTGCACCTGTATTGTCTTCTAAAATGGGAATAGGGCCCTTAGGTATAAGCCCAAGTTCTATCAGGAAGTTCCTGATCCCGGCTGCCTTCGTTGCCGCCGTACCGGCTCCAACGTACTCTGTTTCTGTGGTACACCTCGTAACAACACCCTATAACTTCGAAAGCCATAATACGGGCGCTCCAGCCATGAAAAATACACATCCTGTATTGGATTTAGTTAATTATTGATCATCCGTAAACTTATATCTACTGCTCCGAATAACCCTAGATCATTATATCTCCGATGCGGATATGTTTCGTTTAACCTTCGATATCGAATTGACAGGTTTGCTATACTATTTAAGTACCGTAATAGTTTCTTATGCATTCCTGGTATTTTGGAAAAGGGTTCCCTATAGACCTAGCCCAAGTCGACGTAGCTAACGTTATATCCGGTCTGCTAATCGAACTTGAAAAGGTGAACTGCCCTACCAGGCTTACGTTCATAAAAGTATCTCCTTGCTGGCCACGCTTTCGTGCCTTATAACGTGCTTTAAATAATTTTTGATAAATGGTATGGGCTTCTTTTTTATCTTGTTCAGGCCAACTAACTTCAGTAATTTTTCGATATACTGTTGTTAATCTAGTTTAACGTCTGCAGTCGGAGAGGAGCGTATAAGCCGTACCCCTAGGTACCAATCTGCGTTACCCAAGCTTTTAACAGGTACGTCTTCAGCTATCTTCTTCGCGACGTTTTCAAGACGCTCCTTGCCAGCTCTGAAAAGCAGGAAGTTATCCATATATGATGAGATAACGTCTCTTATTTCAGCGTTACGGTAAATCGCGTCGTCCGAAATCAACGGGAGGAAGCTTAGCCTTGTAAGTAACTCCTTAACTCTCTCTTACCAAGCAGCTCCGGCTTGCTTCAGGCCGTATAAGGGGTTCATCAACTTAATAACCTTCTTGGGGGGGTACTGATACTTCTCCCTATCCTCCGGGAATGTCTCGAAGTACTTTTTTAACATAACAAATTATCTCATATAAACATTTTCCTTTAGGTTACCATTCAGGTACGTTACAATAAAATCGATCTATATAATGTGCCACTCTAATAGCCTGCAAGAGCCATCAGGGTTTCCAATATACAGCTTTTGCGGGATTCGCTATTGTTTTATTATAATTAATTTCTTTTCGTTAGGTGAATCCCCTAGCGTAGATACGGGTTTTGTATTTATCCAGCTCTCCTGTAAACGTATACTTCTTTCTCAGCATCCATTTTGCATCGACCAGGTGCCTATGGGCTTTATCCGTTGTGAAACAGAAGGTTCTACGCGAAAGGTTTTCCCTAATCTTTGTAAAGATTGCTTTAAGCCACATCTCTCGTTCTGGGCTCTCCATAGCTTCCTTGAGTGACGGGCCGTCGTCCACTGTGACGTATCCATGGCTCCCAACGAAGTCCTCGTCGTCACTCAGCAGTGGGAAGCTCTGGAAGCCATTATCCGGGTCGCAATCGCCCTCTTAGGTTAAAGCTAGCTTTAGTTCGCGCATTAGCTCTGGGGCCTCGTCTGGGGCCTCTAGGGTGTACAGCTCGGGGACCGTCTTCTTCGGACGCCTTTTCTTGCGTTTAACCTTCTTGGTTTCTTAATCCGTATCATCTTCCGAAACAACGTTATCGTTTTTGTTTTTACTCCGATACCCTTCTGTTTCTGGCGGTGTTTTAGACGTTTCCGGACAGGCTGTGGAAGTAATCGAAAGATATCTTTTGGGTTAAGGGGCTGTCCTGGCTCTTCTAGGTTTTCGTAGACTGTAATGTGTGGTGTAACAAGCATTCTGCCGCCCTTTTAGCAATCACATCTTGTAGTTATATGTGCCCTAATAACTCAATAACATGCCCTTTGCTCCTCGGGCTGCTAACTTTTCTAACCTAGTCCTATAATTTTATCGATTAGGACTGTATATCCTGCTGCCGAGAATTCGAAAGTAACTATTGTTAGGCTTATGGGATTTCTTAGGGTTAAAGTTAGTATCAGGGTTAAGGTCAAATACTTTCTTAAAGTACTTAATCGGTATTATATCCTTCACTATAAACTGTCTAGTCCTGTTGATCGTATACGTTGTAACCTCCATAATAAAGTCCCAAAAACAGGTCGGTATTTTTATCTACGCAAAGGTCGTACGGGCTTCGTCTAAAGGAACTATATGCCCCTTTCTACAACGCCGTTCTGATACTGGTTATAGGAACTGGAAATTACCAGTTTAATCCCCTCCATTACGCAGAACTTTCAATAATCGTTATAGCGAACTCCCTACTGCCGTCAAGGGGGAAGATCTGCATTATCTTTCTTCTGCCTTCTGGGAAAAACGCCTCTAAACGCCTGCTAATTTGCGTAATATACGCGTATAAGCTTTCTTATATCTCGTCCTTGGTTTTAAACGAACAATACTTTCTGCAACGCGAGAAATCGTCTGCAATGAAACCGAAATAACCTTTCTTTTCGATGCTGACAGGCTTAACGTTCTAAAATAGACAGGATAATGAGCGTATTCATTAGAGGATCAGCTATCTATCAAGGTGGCACAGAGCCATACATATATACACAACACCTATAGGAGTTATGTCACTGTACTTGTTAGGAAGACCTTGACCCTCATTTCAACATAACGGACCCTACATTACACCAAATAATCTTTCCCACAAACGTTGCTTTCCGTTATGGGTCTATGGACGGGATCTTCCGTATCTTACCCTCGTTACAAGCTATACAAGGAAGTCCTTCCACGTTTTTAGGGTTTAGATTTATCCCCGTGGACCTCTTAATAGTCCAAATCAGTCGTTTTATGCTAAAGTGGCAAAGGCGGCGGTGCCAAAATGTCGCAGAATAGGGGTCACGTGCTTAGTCATCAGGCTCCAGGGAACTGTAGGCACCCCGCAAGAACGTTGTTCCGGGGCTCCCATATTATATATTGAGCTTTCTAGCTATTGCTCTCTAGAGCTAGAACTATCCATGACAATTTACACTTTCCACACTCTGTTCAATTCTTCCTACCGATCAGCTTAACTGTGACACAAAAGATAATTTTTTTTCATAACCTCGTCCGTCATGAAAACCTTTCCGTCCTTAAAATCGCTGATAAGCGCACGCTTCAGTTCTAGGTCATCGCCGTTGTAAGATTATGACAGCTGTGCGACTGAAGGTGAGGCTACCCTGAAGGAAGCAATGAGGGTACCCGGGAGGATTTAGTATGTGAAAGTGCGCAGGGTAGGCTCGAGTAAGAACGGAGGGATTCTCAAGGTGTGTCGTCAATGTGTCAATTTCGCTATATCTAAGCTATGGACTTCCTGTAACAACGAGGGGAAAGCAGGGCTTTATATATTCGTAAATAACTACATTATTAAGCAGATCATGCACTTATTAATTCGTGGTTTCTATTATTAACCGAATGGTTAATAATAGAAAGGTATGGAAGGACGCGTAACCAAAGTGCAAGATTTAGCCATGAATTTAGCCTCTTATTCAGCTTCCTCGAAAAGGGGTGTGAAGACCCACTTTTCCTAGCTATAAGGTGGCCATTGGCCTGATTAGGTGTAAGGGAACGGAAAGGACTAGCCACTCCACTACATGACCAAAAGATCAGCAGTTCCAACGCCAATTGGCGTTGGAAGTCCTTGTCCGCACTTAAGTAGGGAACCCCCGCGGTCATTCCCTTACATTAGGTTTGTGGACCTGTCGGAATAAGTTGTCAGATGTAGGGGACGTTAGTTGTGTCGTTATATTTAGCTAATTGCGTAAATGCTTCGCACAAGCACTGCTTTTGTGTAGCCTAGCATCGGAACAATTATCCTTCGATCAGAGCGTAACCTTCTGTAGTTAGTGTGCGATAGCACACCTGGCTAGCTGACAGGTCTCCCTCTCCTGAAAAATGTGGGTGGGATATCAATATATGGCTTCGAACCAAATGGCGACAGAAGGCATGCACATTGGTGTAGCAGCAGCTGAGTTTTCAGTGACTTTGGGGACGACTCCCCATGAAGCAATACATATGGGACTTAGACGGCGATACGATCTGGGAATAAGCCGCTAGTAGATTTAAAATAGAATCAGCTTGGGATAGTCGTTATCCTTCTTAAGACCCTCGTAATAGTCAGCCACGGGTAGTTAAGGAAAAGGGGATAAGCGTAAGAGAAAAATATATTTACGTAGCTACAATAAGATTACTTCTAATAACTAGCTATCTACTATAAACGGGCTTTGGCTCTTAATGTTTCTAATAGCAGCAAATAATGCTGATCCAATATCACCATCATGTTTATATCTAGGCCCAATCACACCGCCCACCCACCAGCGAGAGTCTCGGAACTGTCCGCGGAGAGGCGAGTTAACTAGCATGGGGATTTCTTCGGGCCAAATATCGGACTCCTTGACGATATTCCCGTGTCCGTCAAGCATGAGGAGTCGGAAGCTGTCTACCTTGTTCTCGTTCTCGCTCTCGAACGAGTCGCGGTTCGCGATCGCCAGCCAGCGCTGCTGCGCCTCGTAGAGCACCAAGTCCTCCAGGACGTTTTCCTGAGACAGCGAGTCATAGTAGTTCTCGTCGATAAGGTCGGGGTGAAAGCTGCGCAGATGGTCCGCCATGCTACGCGTCTTCGCAAGCCACCTCGGCATTCGGCAACCGCGGCTGTCCGCTGTAACCAACAAGCTCGGGCAGGACGTCGAGGACCCTGTGCCACTGGTCGTCCGGGAAATTGAAGCGTTGGCGGTCGTCCAGAATGCGCCACCAGCTATCCTCCTCGGATTCGGAGCCGCCGTTGCCCATTTCGCGGTCGAGCCACTCCTCAAATTTCGCGGCAGCTTCCTCGTCGTTGCCGTAATACGTCCGTAGGATGATAAGCCCTTCGGGCCTGTCCTGCCAGATGTGCGCCGCGACGTTGCGAAGGCTCAATGGCCGCCAAGGCGCTAAAATGGACTGGACCTCGGACTCGGTCGGGACTTGCGAAATGTTGCCGTTGTTTGCTACAGCGCACCACTCGGCAGGCACGTTCTCCATAGCCAAGAAGGCCCGGATAAGCGTCTTACGCTGTTCGTCAGGCGTTAAGGACGAAGCCGGGTCCCAATTCCGCTGTACATACATGTTTGTTAGCATGTAAAATGCCTCGCGCTCCATTTAATGACTGTTGTTAAGCCTTACGATCAGAAACTGTTCGGCGGGGAGTGACCCCCAGGCCGGGGAAACCTCTGCTGCGTCCCCGGTGGGCTCGTTTTAGGAGGAGATTGGATGTGGTGTTGAGGGAAAAGAAGGTAGATTGAAAGAGCTGCCGCCGCCTCCAAGAACTTAGAAAGGCCTCGAACCTGAGAATATATACATGTTTAGAGTGAAGGCATGGAGCAAACAAAGCAGGTGTAGATATGTATATCAGCCTTTCGGAAAACGACACTCTTGCGAAACTACAGAATGGAGCTGTATATATGGACCAATTAGTCTTGGCTCGTACAAAACCGTTCAAAGGCAGATCAGCGTCAAACTCCTCCGCATGCGGCTCCAAATCCCCTCATGGACCCCAGTGAAATAAATATGCCCGAAGCTACACTATACGGATCATCAGTCAAGAGCCAAGGCTATTTGCCGCCTCGCACTTAAAAGTCTTGGATCCACTGGATCAACGACCTCTAACTTTGGCCTTTGCTCCATTGCTATTTTAATCAGTCCGAAATGGAACCGACAACACCTTGAAACTATCTTGATATTGGGATATAATCTACTCGGGACCCCGGGAGATATTGAAAATTCGCAAATAGAAGTACTTATACACTCTAGCGAAGGACCAACCAATAAGCGGTTGTCTGCATCCTCAGCACTGAGGTAAGTGACATCAGGACCCTGGGAATACTAAAAATTGGGGGAAGACATCGCCCAAACTTTCTCGGACATTCAAGAATGCCCGAGTTTTTACTGAATCCCCGCTAAGCACCGAGGCATTCCGTTTGCGCGAAACATCCAGGGCCGTTTGAATCCGGCGATGTGACAATTAGTAGGTAAAATAACATCCGTGTACTAAATATACTTTCATCAATGCCATGATAATCTCGCGCTAATCAGAATCTCATTCTGTCGTTTCTGCCATTCCGTTCCGCTGTCGTTGCTGTCGCGCTGCTGTCTTGTTGCACCTGCTAAGATGTCGAAGCTCTCGGATGCCGTGAAGGCACTCATCAACGCCGGCCATGCGAAGCCCGGATACACTCGCGCATCTGCCGATGTGAAACCCGCGCTGGCCAAATTCGCTAACTCCGCGAAAGAGAAGAAAGTCGGCCTGCCGGCTTGGGTCACGCTGTCCGTATGAAATTCATCGTCTCTATCGATTTGAGATTCCCCTGTTCCGTTTGAGGCATGGGAGCAGATCACTGATGAGATTCTCTTCGTACTGATCAGACGGCCGTGTCGGCGACGTTGAACTGCCCTGAAGCGATGACGTCCATATTTCACCTAGCCAACTCGAGCGATTCGCAGCGCGCCCCCGTACAGAACGCAGAACTCATCCGCGAGGTGGGGCTAAAGTGCATCTCCTTCAATGGCATCCCGCGGTCCATCAACACCCTCGGCGCCTTCCACGGCAGCCTCCCCTCCGACGTCGCGTCCTCCTTATCCACGACGACGACGCGCGAGTACACGGCGGCCAACGTCGAGGCGCGCAAGAAGGACGGCCTCGCCCTCTGGGACCAGATCTACCTCGGCTTCGAGCGCAAGCTTCTCGACAAGCTGGCCCAGTCGCACCCGGACCTGCCCATGCACATCCTCAACGGCCACTACGGGAACCTACTCTCCGACCCGCGCGGCAAGAACACGGGCGCCAACGTCGGGCGGGTCCTGACGAGCCTCGTCGCCATCGCCTGCCTGCGCTCCCAGACTGGCGTCGGACCGCAGGTCACGAGCCACGTCTTCGGCCTGCGCAAGGCTTACGAGAACGGGGATGCCCACGCCGAGGGCCAGGAGCCCGTCGAGGGCGGCGAGTGGCTGGCGAGCAACGACGGCAACATATGGATGCTGGAGAACATAGACAAGCTGGTCAATGTCATCTCTGCTGGCGAGGGCACGACTTTCGCGCCCGGGATGCGAGCTAAGCTCTAGGCCGGCGACTGTATTTTTGTTTGCTTGTCCGTGCGTGGTCTTGTAGATTACATGGTCCGTTGTCTTAACGATGATAAGCATGAATAGAGTTGCTGTACATACCCAATGCTTTCATAAAATGAAGTATCTATTGGACGAGCACCGCGTTGAAACGGACACCAATAGTCAATGGCTGAACCAATTAGCCTTTGGAACAATAAATGCCTTCCTATATACTGCAAGCTTTATATAGCACACAATACATGTGCTCGCTGGTACATCGAACAATGCGAAAGAACCCCGGCTCATGTCACCAGAACAGCCTCGTATTATATAAGTGCGCCCAACTAGAATGTCCTAACATTTCCCGCAACCTCAAAGTCCGCGTCGGTGTTCTCCCTGACGGTTTCGACGTCAACCCCCTCCGCGAGTTCGGTGAGGGTCAAACCCCCTTTCACGCGATCGACCTGGAAGACGCATAGGTCCGTGATGATCGTGCTGACCACACCTTTGCCCGTCAGCGGCAGCTTGCAGTCCTGCACGATCTTGCTCTTCCCCTTCTTGTCGACGTGCTCCGTCGCCACCACGATCTTGGTCTGATCCGGGTTCGACACCAGGTCCATGGCACCGCCCATGCCCTTGAACACCTTGCCGGGAATCATGTAGTTGGCCAGATCGCCCGACGCGGAGACCTGGAACGCGCCCAGGATGGAGACGTCCACGTGGCCGCCGCGGATCATGGCAAACGACTCGGCCGAGTCAAAGATCGACGCGCCGGGTAGCAGGGTAACGGTCTCCTTGCCGGCGTTGATGAGGTCCGCGTCGGCTTCCTCTTCCGTCGCCGGGTACGCGCCCATGCCCAAGATGCCGTTCTCAGACTGCAGCCAAACTTTGGTATTCTCGGGCACGTAAGAGGCGGCCAGGGTGGGGATGCCGACGCCGAGGTTCACATAGTATCCGTCCTTCAGCTCCTTCGCAGCGCGCATGGCGATGCGGTTCCTCGAGTCCGGCCTGCCAGTCTTCCCAGCGTCATTGGGCGGCGCGGTCTTCAGGTTCTCAATGGCCTTCGGTGCCGTAGCGGGCACGATTCGGTCGATGAAGATGCCCGGCAGGTCGACGCTTTCCGGGTCGATGGATCCGATCGGCACGATGTTCTCCGCCTCGACGATGGACACACGAGCAGCCTTGGCCATTAGACCGGCGTACGTCTTGGTAGTATATCTGAATTAGGGTCAGTCCCTGGGGTTCGTTTCGTGAGAGAGATCCGGTATCCGGTGACTACTGACCTAAACACGCAGTTGCCTGCCTCGTCAACCTTCCACGCGCGTAAGATGGCGACGTCACCCGGCAGTGCGGTTTCCATGATGTAAGACTTGCCGTTGAAGATCCTCGACTCCTTAGGCTTGCCTTTCTCGAGGATGCCGTTGGGAGTAAACCTCGCAGGTATCTCACCCGTCTCTACGAATGTCCCTAAGGCGCTCCGTTAGCTCCGCCCACCCGCCTGGAGCGCCCGAGTGGGTTATCAGATCAAGTATACTTACTGCTGCCGGTAGATGTGTAGAATGCTGGGATGCCTGCTCCTGCAGCGCGCAACTTCTCGGCGAGCGTGCCCTGCGGACACAGCTCCACGGCTATCTCGCCCGACAGGTACTGCTTCTCCAATTCCTTGTTCGACCCCAGGTACGAGAGCATAATCCGGCTCAGGCGTCTATCCCGAGTGAGCAGAGCGAGTCCGTTGGCACCCGAGCCCGCATTGTTTGACACGGCCGTGAGGTTCTTCAGTCCTTTTCGGTGAATAGCCTTGATGAGGGTCTCTGGCGCAGTTATCTCGTCAGCGAGTAGGCGACAGCAAAACTACACCCTAACTCGCTTAGGAGGAGACGTCTTACCGGCTACCCCGCATAACCCAAAGCCGGCGCTGAGGATCACGGAGCCGTCCTCAATGTCGGCTACAGCCTCGTCCGCCGACTTGAAGACTTTGGAACCGCCGCGTTTAGGCTTCGACCCGGGCCTGTCGGTTGAGTAGAATGCTCTCCGGAGGAACGGAGAGAACTTGGCATATTGTTTCGAGCTGGGTACCGCCCAGGAATACGAGAACAGGACCGCAGCCCGCAAGTAGATGCTTCGCGACTGCACCATCCCGACAGTCGACAATTAATTCCCGAACCTCCTACCTGGGCGTATGTGAGTCCCGTCGGAAACCGCGAGGCCAGCTGGTTTTATTATGATAATGTCGAAACGTGACGCGCTTCGGTCCTTTCAAGGGCAATCCGCAGCGGATGGCTCTCGGCAGTTTCTAAATGGCCGACCAACCTAGGTACCGTACACAACTTCCCATCATTCGGCTCAATTGGAACCGTGATCTGATTTAGGGAGCTCATGTGATTTTGATTCGGCGTAATCTGCGCCCGACTGCTATTTACTACTTATCTATTATCGTCAATTGCTGTGATCCTATGAAGTAAGCATCCGAACAACCACGCATCGTACATAGTAGTCGAAGCCTATGAGATCACTGTGGAGCAAGGGAATGAGGGGGCAGAAGGGGGTTCATGTATCTGCAGCTGGTGGCCATCTATATGGACAATCGTCGAATCCATCCATATATATCTGTCAGATATAGGGGCCATCAGCTGTGTTGTTGTATGCCCTCGTTTTAACCTACTGAGCTTGCGAATAGAGTGTACAACGGTTATTATATCGGGTGTTTTATGGATCCAACTCACTTTCCCAAATAGGAACTTAATAGGCTGTATGCGGCTCGTGTTTCTGGGTCCGATGGGTCTACATACTATGTAGTAAATGGCGTATACGTATTGGCCCGTCTTTTAAAACCGTGCGAGAATTGGCAGTGCCCTGGAGTCCTGATCTTATTGTCGACGTTATTAATGACCCTATCGCCAACTTTATAGTCGGCCTGGCTACCGGTTAAAAACCTGGCTAACCGCCGACCTGGAAGCCCTGGAAGCTCTGTAAGCCCTGGCTAATTGGGAGGGGACGTATTACGCCGTTGACTTGACCGTCGATCTGACCGTCGACCTGGAAGCTTTGGAAGCCTTGGAAGCCTCGGACTGTCGACCTTCAGGAGCAGCGTTATCGGCACCACGTCCGCAATACGTCACGTATTCGCCTTTGAAAGTAGAGCATATATCTTTATGGTTACGTGAAAAACCATTTGATGCGTCATCGTGTTCGAAGATACTGGGTATAGATCTAGCGTGGAAATTAATCGTGGAATGATTTCTGTGTATTGGCTCAGCCTTATTTTCCAGGCTTGGACCTATATCTACCTTGCATATCTTTATGGTTCAGTTCGAAGATGGGTAAGATCGTATCACGCGCATTACAACCCCACGTCAGGTTGCTAATTAAGCAGATATGGTGTGACCTTGGCACATGTATGATGGGGGTCATCTTCTGATTGCCTCACTGACTCTTCGACATGAGACAAAAAGCCGAGGCCAATCTTGTCGTCAAAATTCCCATATTAGACGCTCCTCCGATGGCGCCTTTGTTTCTAGAATGGTGAAGAGGTAACGGGACAAATTCGGGATTTGTGAACCGGGGCGTGGCTCTATATATATTGTGCGATGTAGCATTGTATCCGCCGGAAGGCGACAAGGAGTTAGTCGCAACAATTTTCCTGCCGTGGGTCCTAAGTTTTACTGGTCATGGCAAATTGAACCAATAAAATACATCAATTGGCTCTTATTTCCTCATTGAAGTAACTCCGTAACAGGTAGCTTCAGAAAATTGTTGCGACTAACGCCTTGTCGCCTTCCGGGGGATAAGACATATGCAGGAAATCAAGTGTCAATTGGTAGAAGCCACGAACAACCAACTACTGGGCATGCGAGATGCACGAGGTGTCAAATCGCAGTCCTTATTCGTAAGTGAGACTGCATGTAGGGCTACGATAAGTTGCCGTACTTAAGACGCTCCAGGCGTGTTGTAGCTTCCGTAGGTCGTTCCCCAGTGCCACCCCCTCGTTGGCCGTTTATAGCCTTCTGGACTATCGTTCAAGTGTCAAGCGAAGGACACCCAGCAACGTTCGGGCTGCATGAGTATTGAGGCTTCTCAGTTGGGACAAAGACGTCGAGGATCATGATTGGTGAGTGGGAGGCGTGTGCAGAGACTGAGGAATATAATTGGACGCCATAGCGCGGTGCCCGGTTGCCAAGTTCGAGGCTACAGATTCAAGGGAGCCTGACATCCTCCCAGAAGTGGATTTCTTTCCACCTTTCCAGTCTGGCACGAATAAGACATCGTCTGCTTGCATTCCCAGGAGAATTCGATGGAAGAAATAGGATGCACACATTACCTGCGTAGGGGGTCTAAGGGTAGTAAGCAGCACCTGACTGATGACCTAGCTGGGCGTTGATAAAATGCGAGTCGTATTCTCTGCTTCCAAACCAAATCTCGGCCCTACGATATACCCACGGGGGTCTTAGAACGGTACGGATTGGATTGCCTCTTTGTATGTCTCACCCACCAATACCACAAACTATGAATGGACGTGATAAAAACCCAGCCAACCAATGACGGTGGCATCTTGAGCAAGGAACAGTGGCAAGTCGCATAGCCTCATGCTGCTTGTAATATAATAGCTTCCATGGGTTTATAGACTGGTACCGCCCACAGCGTAGGGCGGGCGTCACGCATAATATCAAATGCGCCCTACATGGTCTATGAGTGCTAAGGCACGACAGAATCGCTTTAACTCACCCTAATCAGGCAACAAACTCGACCTGCACCACTCATCTCGAATCGCACTCGAACATTTGTCGCAGACATTGCGCGACAAGTCGGGACAGATGGCTACTGCGAACAGACCCCCTCCCCTTCACGACATCAATGTCTTCCCGGATGCCCTGCGCGGCCGACGGATCCTGCTATGCACCGAGTCCTTCGGACCCGTCAACGGGGTCTCGCGAACGACTCTGATGCTGGTTAGCCATCTGCGCTCTCACGGTGCCCTCGTCGCGGTCGTCGCCCCCGATAACCACACGAAGGCTAACACGTTCGCTCCGGTCGGGACGGACGATGTGGGCGCGACCTACAGGCAGGAAGTGCGCCTCGCGGGATACCCGTTGCCCTTCAACCCGGAGCTGTCGATAGCATATCCGGTACGATTATCGGCACTCTACCAGAGGACGTTTGGCGGCCCTCCAGATCTCATCTACTTAGCGAGCCCGGCGTCTCTGGGCTTCCAGGTGATGCTGCAACTGCGAAAGTATTCGGCCGAGTGTCAGGTTCCCATCATCAGCAACTTCCAGACGGACCTGGCGGGATACTGCAAGATACTGTTCCCGGGGGCGCTGGGGAGCTTCGCGAGCTGGATGTTCGCCAGGACGCAGGGGTACCTATTCTCCCATCCGTCCGTCAAGACGATATTCTACCCGAGCACCTTCGTCAGGAGGTACCTCGAGGGCGTCGCCGGCGTGCGAGGAGAGAAGCTGGACATCCTCCGGAGAGGGGTCAGTACCGAGGGGTTCAACCCGGCGCGCAGGAGCGACGCGCTGAGGAAGAAATGGGCGCCCAACGGCGAGTTGATCCTGTTCACCTGCTCGAGACTGGCGGGTGAGAAGGGGTTCGAGTTCTTGGCGCAGGTGGCTTCCGAGCTGGACAGGAGAGGGTTCAACTTTAAGCTCGTCATCGTCGGAGGCAATCGAAACGCCCTCGTCGAGCAGGAAGTCAAGGCGATGTTTGGCTCGCTGCGGGAAGAGGAAAGGGTTATCTTCACTGGCTTCAAGGTTGGCGACGACTTGACGACGCACTACGCGTCGGCGGACGTCTTCCTGAACTGCTCGATCACTGAGACGTTCGGTCTAGTAGTACTAGAGGCAATGGCGAGCGGCGTACCCGTGGTCGCGCGCGACGAAGGGGGCCCGAGCGACATCATCGAGCAGGGAAAGACCGGGTACCTGATTCCGCCGCATGACCTCGGCGGCTTCGTGGAGAAGGTCATCGAGCTGGGAAGCAGCCCCAAACTTCGAGAGCGGCTCAGTCGGGCAAGCCACGCCCGTGCATGCGAGGCGACCTGGGATAAGATCGGCAACAAGGTCGCATGGAGGATGGCGGACGCAATTGAGGAACGAGAAACGGAGAGAGTGGATCGGAAGTTGACCACTACGACTACTATATCGAACGCCGGCGTCCCGATCTACGGCTGGCTGTTCATGAGTGGCGCCTTACGGCAGCTGGTCGTCTCGAGGATCATCGACGCCAAATTGGTCATCGGATTCTGCACTATTCTCGGTATCTGGGTCGGCGTTAGCGTGTACCTAGTCGTCACGAAAGTTGGACATCTGGCGAAGGCGCTTACGCCGGGAATGTCCGCCCGGATGAGGTTGCTGCTGCAATGGTAAGAACTCGGGGAGGTGCGGCGGATACAGTACCACCGGAGCATGGTCACTACTGGCTTTTCGTCTTCGTCTTTCCTAGCGTTGGCCACTTTTTAGCCATGACGAGGAGTTTCTGGATGCTTGGAACGGGTGGATTGGAGTTACGAAGAGTGGCGCTGTTTTGAGTGATATCCAGGGGCGCAGTTAAATATTAGATAGTACCCGTTTCCACTTAGAATAAATTACCCTAGGTGGACATTCTCATATTACATGATGAATTTAGTTAATTAGCAATCATGGGTTACGAAATATCAAGGCGTCTACTATGTAGATATCTCGTACCTGTATCAAGCGAGAGGACCGATCCCACTTACCTAGTACGGCGTCGCATTGCCCATTAAACGCTGTGCCAGTAAGAACCTATCCAAGCGATAGCACGCCTAGATTCCATACTACGTGTAAGTACCAGATATGTTATGCGGTGTGCAGTATATACAGGAAGGTCGTCAACTTACATACAGAATTCCACGGCGGATGGAAACATTGCACCGGGACATATATACGTACATACCTCGGGGTACCCATATGAGACGACAAATTTGAGACGCGGGTTTCGAAGTTGGGGCATGTCGGAAACATAGCTGGACCTTGGCGGTCAGGGTCCCCTTGGACGGCCAGGCGTTACGCGGCAGAGGGCGCGTCGGGTAGTGACAAGGGGGCTCTTCATGCGAGGATGCAAGCAACCGAAGCCAGTGCCCGAAGCCATGCCGGAAATCGTATCGACCAATGGGCGGCTCTCGCTTCCCTCAATTCAGGGCACCGCTTGCCCCCGCTTCAGCACTCCCCATTGGAATTCGGGAAGTCTCCCAACCTCTGCTGCGACATCGCCAGTCGATCATACAATAATGAGATGATGTTACCTCTCACAGCATTTTATGAATATAGTAGTACTAGGTATCCCGTTACGCCTAATTCTGACACCAGTAAACTCCGTAGGCCGAGTCCCGTTCGACGTTCGTTTTAAGGCACTGTAGCGCCCGTCATCGTCCCAGTCGACGCGCTACCAGACGGACTCTTGCTGGGTACCAAGGCGGGTACCCACCTGGCTTTGGCTGTTTCCCATCCCCACTTGGTTTCCGATAATCATTGTGTCTCGTCGGCCACCTGCGTCACGGAGATCTTCTTTTCATTCTCTTCTTCGTCGATTCCATTGCTTTTGATGCTGTCTTATTACTAGTTTGCCGCCGAAACAAACATATTCTTACCGTGCTCCCTCCCCCTCGCCCGGCCGGCACCATCTCCTTAGCTTCTTCTCTCTTGATCTTAGCACGCTAGTCGTACAATACGGTCTGCCCAAGGTGGGAGACCGCAGGCTGGCTTGACATCCGTTTCCTCGCTTTTTCGATTCTACTACCGCTGGACGGGTCATTATTACTTAATACGTATTTCATCCGCATTCCAACCAATCCGACATGGGTTCATTCGCTTTAAAGCTCTCCAGCGTGTGCTGGGCCGCAGCGACCGTCCTGCCTCTAGTATCCGCCCAGATACCTCAAAGTGTCCAAGAGCTCGAGGCGGTACCCGCCGAGAACGGATTCTTAGAGGATGGATTGGAAGATGCGGCCATCGATATGATGCAGCGCCGGCAAAACGCGGGCGCAGGAAACGCCAATTCGACCTTGTTAGCTGAGTGGGATCCCGAGACATCGGCAGCCTGTGAGGAAGCGCTTTCGCGACTCAACGTCGCTTCGAATCCTTCCGGTACGGCCATCTGCTACAATCTGCCCAGCCTCGACACGACCACCGGGGCGTTTATGGCGGATCTACGGCTATACCAAGTGTCCACCCCCTCGGGCGCTTTCGCGGGAATAGCGCCAGAAGACATCATGGTCGGAGTAGAATATAGCGGAGCATCCGTCTCGCCCCTGGACCAGCAGGGCACAAACAGCACGGATGGTGCGCGCGCAAAACGGCAAGACATAACCCCTACGTTGCTGCAGGCATACATGCTCGTCGGCCAGATAGACATGGCCAAGATGCCCGACCCGATGACCATGTAAGGAATTCAAATCCCTCTTCCGAGCTCCCGAACGACCTTCGCTAACTGTGATCAAGGGGGGGGGGCGAGGCTCTGGTCATGCCCAAGGTTACGTTGACGGCGAGGAACCCCTCCGGCGCGACGGTCAACACCACCGTCTCGGCGAACGAGGCCACCTTCGTCAACGGCGTGTTCTCCAAAGAAGTCGTCATGTCCGATTTCGGTCTCGCTCAACTCGCAGTAGACGCCATGGCCGCCCAGATGCAGAACGGCACCGTCGCATTCGTCGTACCGGGCGTCAATATTCTGATCTTCCCCATCGGCCTCGTCATCACATCTATCTGGCTGGCTATCGGTCTTGCCGCCTACGGTTTCGGCACGTACGAGAGATACGCCTACCGCGACGCATACCGCACGAGGAAGGCCAGGGAACTCAAGTCTCCTTCGGGACGTATATAACGCGGAGGGGAGATGGCTGCTGTCTGCGGACCAGTGTTGGTTTAATTCACACGCGGACTCTTGGTGTCGATCGCTGGTTTCGCCCTAGTTAAGTGAGAAGGATGACTTCAAACACAAACTAGCTACTCTTATAATCAAAGCCTTTTGTGAATACCATAGCGTTGATTAGCTAGGATACGGCTAAGCTTCCGTCTTCAAGGTCTGCAGCGGGACAATGGTGTCCCGTCAGTGCTACACCGGAACGGCGGTAACTCCCGTGATAGTGCCGAGGTTACCAACTAGATAGTACGTATAGTGAACGGGCGCCATAAAATAACGCCGATGCCTGGCGAGGGTATCGTAGGATTAGGGGTATTACTCCGCATAATCGAGTGATTTATCCTCATTGTCGCTCAGCATCCGTGCAGTCCGTGGAGGATCGAGAAGCTCGACGGCCATAGCTCAACCGACGCCCGGGCTCTCGCGTACAGCATACGCCCGCAACTAAAGAGGAGGCTCGTGTTGACTTGATCCGGTAAGCGGCCGGCGGCTGTAGCGTATTACAGGCGCCAACCTGGTTGGGCTCGGTCAACTGGTATGGGACTTTACCAATACCGGCCATTTGCAGAAGCAGCTTACCTTCCGTACCGTATTGGGTTGCGTGGGGTGTGCAGATGCTGCAGCGTACCCACATGGACGATACAACTAACAAACGTGGAGAGGATTTACGGTAGCTTTTCTGTTTCTCTCGTATCTGAGACGTGGGTTACTGCTACATAGAAGGCTATCATTTACACGGAATAAAGGTAATACGACTTCTTTTCAGCCAAGAGTTACCGTCAAGGAGACCATGCCGAAGGATCATTTTTCGGACCGGGTGTTGCACTTGACTTTTTCGCTTCTTCTGTATCTGCGGAAGGTCACGCTTAGGTATAGCGTCGTCCTAGTCTTACAGGTTTCCCACTCGTCTCGTGCTTGTTGGCCGGATAAATGCTACTGACATCGTGCTAAGTCCATGCAGGGCCTTGGAGGACCTAGACTGCAAGCGGACACGGGCGCTATATGATATGACGGAATGTTAATGCCCTCCATTCGGGGCAAGGGAAGCATGATGAAGGAAATAGAGCCGATGGGTCCGTATAGGGGCCGGGATATATACCAGGACACGGCGCTTCCTCGTACCACGCTCACGGGCCAGGTCCCCCTAGAATCGACAGGTGAAGAAGATCCCTCGAACGAGAAAGGCACTTGACATCCACAATGAAGCTTCTCAATGGGCTAGTCGCCGCGCTGGCGTCGTTCATGGCGGTCGTCGCCTCGCCGGTGGAGAACGAACGCATGGTCGAGCCTCGACAGGGGCGGCTACAACAGGTGACAAACTTCGGCGCGAACCCGTCGAACGTCAAAATGTTCATTTACGTCCCTACACGGCTCGCCGCCAACCCGCCTATTATCGTGGCGATTCACTACTGCACCGGCACCGCCCAGGCGTTTTTCAACGGCAGCCCGTACGCGCGATTGGCCGACCAGAAGGGTTTCATTGTCATCTACCCTGAGTCTCCCTACAGCGGGACTTGCTGGGACGTCTCCTCGAGGCAGACGCTTACGCACAATGGCGCTGGAAACAGCAACTCGATTGCCAACATGGTCTCCTATACCATCAACCGGTACAACGCCGACCGTACCAAGGTGTTCGTCACCGGTACGTCGTCCGGCGCGATGATGACCGTAAGTCTAGCCTAGCAGCCCCTTTGCACGATGTAGTGGTCTCACCTCGACTATCTTTGCTCTAGAACGTCCTCGCTGCTACTTACCCCGATGTCTTCGCCGCCGGTATCGTGTACTCCGGCGTACCCGCCGGCTGCTTTGTGTCCTCAACCGGGGCTGTTAACGGGTGGAACTCCACCTGTGCTAACGGGCAGTCCCGCACGACCGCGGAACACTGGGCGCAGGTCGTCAAGGACATGTACCCCGGCTATAACGGCCCTCGCCCCAGGATGCAGATCTACCACGGAAGTGCGGACACTACCCTCGCCGCCCC
This sequence comes from Monosporascus sp. 5C6A, assembly GCA_004155035.1. Taxonomy (NCBI): domain Eukaryota; kingdom Fungi; phylum Ascomycota; class Sordariomycetes; order Xylariales; genus Monosporascus; species Monosporascus sp. 5C6A. The sequence goes on along the minus strand of QJOB01000090.1, from coordinate 75,145 downwards.
GAACTACCAGGAGACCATCAAGCAGTGGGCGGGCGTCTTCGGATACAATCCCGACTCGCCCGAATCTACGCGGCAGAACACACCCCAAAGCGGATACACGACCTCGACATACGGCGACCACCTAGTTGGAATCTATGGGCAAGGGGTCGGTCATTCAGTGCCTATTCGTGGCGACGACGACATGAAGTTTTTCGGTCTCTAAAACTGTTACGGGGAGCGCCGGAACGTAGTGTGGGAAGGAGTGGGAACTTCGAAGACGAACTATATCTAGATACAATGGAATTCGAAGTTTGCCACATTGATTTATTACGACAGGGGTTGAACGTATCGTAACCACGGATATTTTAGAATAGCGGTTCGCTCGGTCGCCTGACCAGCTGTGTCATGATGTCTACCAGGCCGTCCAGCAGTTCCTCCGCCTCGTCGATCCAGTCCTTGAAAGTGACGATCTCCAGGGTGAGGCTGTCGCCTTTCACAAATGCCTGTATTTTCCACTCTCTTAAAGGCTCATAGTGCGGGTACACTGTCTCCAGGCGGCAAGCGGCGTCTCCGAACTTAAGCTCCTCCACATGATACACATCTTGATGGACCACCGAATCGAACCAATCGATATCTTCCGGCCAGTCGGTGCAATCTCGTACGATTTCAGGAAGCGCCATGCATTCGTACTGAGCACTAGCGATGTGCTGATTCTGTACATAGTCGAGAAGGTCGACCCCTTTCCAGCCTTCGTCGAACTTGATGCGCACTGGCACGTACTGCCACGTCGGTCCCATGACGGCGTCCGCGTTCGGTAGGTCGATGTTGCGACCGCTGACCACCTCGCCAAATACCACGTCCCTCGAAGAGAGGCGGCGCGCAAGACAGAGAGCCCAAGCTGCGGTAGGGAGAGTCGCGATCGTGATATCCTTCAGGCGGGCTGAAATGTCGATAGTCCGTGCGATATCCGCTGGCAGCCTAGATGATAACGGCCTATCCGGGCGTAATACCGTAAGGGAAGAACCCCGCAAGAGTTCTCTCCAGTATGGGATACTCTGCGGGATGCTTTTTCTCGTGATGTAATAGACGAACGATGAGAATGGGACAGCGTCCACGCTTGCGCGGTCGTCATACAGATCTGCGAGCTGTCTCACGAGTTTCACGAGACATATTTCGTCGTACTGGGAATGGGATATTCGTAAGATCAGGCAACTCCGGCCTCCTTCGCCTCGCACCAACATGAATTTGACGAAAGAACAGCCTAGCGGCATTCTGGCCTGGACATCCACGTCGCACAGCTTACGGGCGAAGGAGTCAAGATCTCCTTCGACCTCGTACTGTTCGATGGGGACCGGCAAGTGATCGAGGACCGCCCCAAAACATCTGCCGGCGACTTCGATGAAGACGGTCCGCAGGATCTCGTTCCTCGCGACAAGATCTTGGCAGCTCCTAAGAACCTTGGCGGTATCTGTCCCGCCCTCTAGGTGGAACAACTCGTATCTTACAGAAAACCGTGGTAATTGCGTCGTTCCTCTGACTGCGACCTGTTGCAGTGGGCGTGCGGGTAGGAGATCCTTGATTCGGACACCTTGATCGGCGAGGAGAGGCTGAACCTCATTCTTGATAAAGCTCTCCACGTCGGGAGTTTCGAGCAACGAAAAGGGCGCGGCCTCCTCCTCTCCCGCCCCAGCTTCGGGTGCGCTCATTTCTTTTATCACCGTCGCCATATCGTACAACGTTCTGTGCTTGAAGATTTGAGCAACGGTCGTCTCCAGTCCCTCGACGCGGAGCTCCGACACGAGCTTCATGGCCCCGATAGAGTCCCCCCCCAACTGGAAGAAACTGTCATTGAGACCGATCTCGTCTTCGCTGATCCCTACTATGCGGCTCCAGGCTTGTCGTAGCCTTTTCTGTTTCGAAGAGAAGAGAGAAACCTGTTTCTGTCGCCGCCCGGGCTGAGACACCTCAACCTGGGTTCTCCGCTCGACGAATGTGAGATTTCCATTGCTGTCGTATCTCGCCAGCCTTCCTGTTCTGTAGAGCCGGCCAACCAGGGGCCGGACAGGCCATCTAGGGTTCTCCATCAAGCCCATCTTGAGCTCGCTTTCACACTGGATAATGAGTTCGCCCACACCGCCGAGAGGAACTAGACGTTCTGCGTTTGCCGGGTCGACAAGCCAAGTTTCTGTGACCTGGACCCCCTCGGGAATCAAGCCAGACCCGCCCAGCCCTTTCGCGCTAACTTGACTCAGACGCGACAGCTCCGCAACGTCCTGTTCCGCCAAGACCTCGAGATCGCCGCATCGGGCATCGGGATGTCGACAGAACTGTTGTACGAGCGATCCGAGCTGGCATAGCATCCTCTCCATCTGGGGACTGCTTACCGTCTTAGAGTCGAAACTGGCCATGATCAAAAAGCCGTCGGGGTCCAGCGAGCAGACGAGCATCAGGGCGTAGGTGTTGAATTTCAACGCCTCCCGCGCGGCCTCTGCGTCTCCCGCGGGGACGAAACCGTCGGCGGGCTGCTTATCGCTTGCGCCCTCCCCGCGGCGGTTGGTGCTAGGGTGCAAGACCAGGCCAGTTCGTAATTCGCAGGCTTCGCGAGCATCCGGGCTCAGGCGCCGTATGTGCTGAAGACCGAAATGCTCATGAGGTATTCCCTGCACCGCTTGAGTGTGTATTTCCTGCAGGTATTCCGCGACAGTGGCCTCCGTATCTACTACCACGCGGACGGGCACCGTCGCAATCATCGGCCCCTCAATCTGTTCGACTCCAGTAATCGGCGCATTCCGACCTGTGAGCGTCTCGCCGAACACGACATCGTTCGACGAAGTATATAACGACACCAAGAGAGCCCAAGCCCCCCGGATGGCCGTCGCGATCGTGAATCCGGCCGCCGGCCTCCTGGTATGAACGTAGTGCTCGAGCAGAGAATCCGCTTGTTGTTGGTAGCCCGACCACGGAAGAGGGGGAAACTGTTCACCGGTGGCACCGCAGAGGCGTTCCCTCCAGTAGGCTTCTGACTCCGCCCGGTCTAGATCGCAGAGGTATTTGATGAAGTGCTTGAACTCGGCCGGGCGCGGAGTCGCGAGTCCATGGTACGCCCGGTTTACCCGTTCAACCACCAAAGGCATGGACCATCCGTCATAAAGAGCATGGTGCAACGTTAGGACGAAATGTGTCCTCCCACCGACTTTCTCGTTCCTAATCAATCCATAACGCACTAGAGGCCTGCCAAGCTGGACGTGCTCACTACGGTCGGCCGCTAGGTAATCATTGAGGTCCTTTCCGGGTGTGGACCGGCAGTCGAAGTCGTCCTTCACGACTACTTGCATTAATCCCCGCCCGGGAACCTGGACTATCCGAGTTCGTAGAATCGGGCAATCAAGGGATGCAATCCTGAAGGCGTTTTGCAGGTCTCGCGCTGCTGTCTCGCCAGTCAGCTCCACAACCCGTTGAGCAACGTAAGCTTCGCTGACTTTGGCGGATAGTGCCACTAGAGCCTCCTGAAGTGGTGTACAAGGATAGACGTCCTCGACGACAGAAGGATCGATTTTGCAGAGCACAGCACAGTTGGCGCGGGCAGATTCTGCCGACCAGCGCCGATCAATGAGGGAAAAGGGAGAAATCTCTACGCTCGCCTCGGCTGTCTCCGGCTTCGCAACGAGTGCCATCTCTGAGAGGACGGGATAGCTCAAGACGTCGCTGACGGAGAGGGCAACTTGTCGGTTTCGTGCTGCGGCGACTAGCCTCATCGCGTGGAGGGAGTCGCCGCCCAAGACGAAGAAGTTGTCGTTCGCGTCGACATCGACATCTGCGCCGAGCACTTGTTTCCAGAGTTCGGCTAGGACTCTCCCCATGGGCGTCATCAGCTCTCTTCTCTCGGAGGCCGTGAAGCCCGCGATATCTTTAGTAGTTAGGGAAGAGCCAAGCTCTCGCAGGCGCTTGCGGTCCGTCTTCGCAGAAACCAGAAGCGGCATTATCCGTAGCGGGATATACGACGCCGGTACCATATATATAGGCAGCTGTTCTGTGAGGTATTTGCTCATAAGCCCCAGAGCATCTTGCAGCTGCGGAGACGGTGATCCGAGTAAGTCCGCGGATTCCGGAACCAGGCCGGCCTTCTCTGCGACGAAGGCTACCAGTGACGGTTCGCGCGAACCCTTTTTCGGCTTGATGACTTCGGCCACGGCGCGGGTCCCGGGCGGCAACCTGTCGCGCATGTGATACTCGATCTCTGCTAATTCGATCCTCTGACCCCTTAGTTTTACTTGCTGGTCCCCGCGCCCGACGAAGACGATCGTCCCGTCCGAGTCGTACCTCACAAGGTCCCCTGTCTTGTACAGTCGCCCCTTTCGACCTTCGTGTCTTGGACTGCCGGTGACGAGCCATTTTGGATCGCTGATGAACGCCGCAGCCGTCTTGTCGGGCTCGTCTAGATATCCGGGACCGACTATGGGACCCTCGACGAGGAGCTCTCCGACCGTCCCGATAGGTACCAGTCTGTTGTGGTCGGCGGGGTCGACGATCCACAAGGCCGCGCCCACGCCCTTTCCGATGCTTACGTGCGGCTTTGTGCTCTCCGCGCCGACGTCGCTGTTGACGGCGCAGCCGACGGTACACTCGGAAGGGCCGTACGCGTTGATAACCCTTGTATGCTTACTCCACATGGCTGCGTCGCCGGCAGAGATGGCCTCGCCTCCCAGACCGAGTACGTCGAGGGATGGTATGGTATCTGCGTCCAAGACGCGTGCCACCGATGGGGTCATATGTGCCATGTTAACTTTCAAGGTTCGGATGGCCCCACTGAGGCCGTTGACTCGATCGGAGTCGGAGGGAATGCCCAAGCAACCTCCAACGGAGAGCGTGCAGAGCATGCAGTCAATAGAGACATCAAACGCGTACGAGGCGAAGTCGAGAACACGAGAGTGCGCACGATACCCCACAATCTCCGCACGTGGCACGGCGCCACTGGTATAGTTCTCGTGCGTAATGAGGACGCCCTTGGGCCTGCCCGTACTTCCCGAGGTGAACTGAATATACAGGTTCGTAGTAGACGGTACCGTGGGAAGCTCAGATATGTTGCTGTTGTAGCTCGCGACGTGATCGTCCGAGACCGTCACCCTCGTTGCGCCTTCCGCAATCCGTGAACCCAGGTCTTCCTGCAGTTTTGACGTCATGACGATGTTGGCGCCGGTTTGCTGCACGATGGTGCGCAGTCGTCCCTCCGGTTGGCTGGGGTCCATGAGCACAAACGTCCCTCCGGCTTTCATAACGGCCAGGACGGCAACAGCAGTCCATCTGGACTTCTCGAAGCAGAGAGGCACGTTTCTGCCGATCCCAACCCCCAGCGACACCAGATGCGCTGCAAGCCGATCTGACAACGAGTCGACATCTAGATAGGTAAAGTCTCCATCCCAAGAATGTATAGCAACTCGATCAGGGGCTTTATTCACCTGCCGGGCAACTAGCTCGTGCATACATATCTTCAACGTCGGTGGTAAAGGGGTATTCCAGTCCCATATCTGTTCCAGTTGTTCTTTCGGGAGGCTCTCTTCCTCAAACTCTGTTGGTGGCGTAGATGCGTTGCAATTAGATCCGGCCTCGTCGGTATGATGCGCGTCGGCGGCAGCATGGGCCGAATCGTTAGTATCCATGATAAGTTAACCGAGAGGGGCTGTCCGGGCGTCGTTCGTCCTGATATTATATTCGATGCACTCTCTACGCCTATTCGGGTAGTAGATTTGCTGGGATAGTTTTCTAACCACCATAAGAGGAGGAGAATCCGATCGAGCAACGTTTTGTATAAGCTCCTAATCTTCTAACCTACAAGCAAGCTAAGCGATAGTCAGGTGCCCAAGAAAATACGCGTGATGGCTACGTTCCATACGTTATAGTCCCGTCCCGACGAGGGTATCTAGCTGGATAGCGCATGCGTGGGAGAAACGTGTGCGAGCGATGACGGAGCTGGCTCCATGGGCCATTCATACTAGCCCGTCTTGCCCGCATCAGAACCCGGCTGCCATACAGCAAAATGGGACCGGTACTGTACTACCAGTGCTCCACAAAGGTGCAGGATCAGATAACTCAAAGCGGATCTGATAACCCATCTTGGCGAGACACGCCGAAAGCTCCTGCGAGGGTGTGGCTTGGCTTGCAGCACCTTCCCAACTTTGGAAGCCTCTATTTGCCGTAACAGCCCATGCAAGAAATGCCTCGTTAAATGATAAATGAGGCATCGAGAACAAGTAAGTGTTACATCTCCGGCGTAGTCCAATGACGAGCGAGCTGGGAGAGGACCACCCGCTCTACACCGGCTTCCCAACTTCATGGCGGGATACACATCTCTGCTCTTCGAGTCTGAGGGAAATGAATGATAGACCACGCTTGATCGGCCAGGGAGTAGTACCAGATCTTAGGGTAGGGTGTGGGCATGTTACGTGAGTAGCCGTGCCAATTTGTGCATGTGCAACTCTTCAAAGTAACTTGGTAGACAACCAGGACGAACAAGGCGCATAGGCTCGCTGCCATATGTCGACTATCTGGTACGTAATGACATTATGTTACTTGTGCACTAGCCGACGAAAATTTTTTCAAACGGGCTTCTGTTCAACGATAATTGGGCATTATTGATGGAGAACAACGGACCATGGCGGTTGGATACCGTCGAGATGGGGCGGAGATTCGGATCTGATAAGATAATTCGCGCCGTTCGCCTCCGTTTGTTTCGCCTTGGCGGGTTTCTCTCTGCTCCCGACTTCGGATGACGAGGGAGCTCGTTCGCAGTAGTGAAGCACTTTCGGCAAAGATCCCCTGCCATGTTCTGGCGCCATTTGCAGCACTTAGTAAAATAGGTTTCGCATCCTGTGGATCCTGGAGCTGCTGCTGATCAGGTCAGCCCCCCGTCAGATACAGAGTCGCCTGGACTGACAGCGGAATAATTTTTGTTCCAGGTAGTGCTAGTAGGCGTTAATTTATTATATTCTCTTATGCCGCCAGCTGGGTAAGGCTTTATGGGTCGCTTCGTCCATGTGATTTTCTGGTGGCCCAACTAGCACCTTTGTCAGTTTAAGAGGGGCAGGTTTTTTAACATTCGACTTCTATTGATGCCGGCATTTGGAGCGGTGTTCTTTCACGCACTCCTTGTGGTCGCTCACGTAGAAACATCAATGGTCACTACCCAGCGGTGATTCATCATGCCAAAAGGGCATTACCTGGGTGAGGACACATTGCCATAGACCACAGATCGGCCATCAGTGCATTTGAGGGCCGGAAATGCGCATTGAGCGTTTCTACCTAAGTGAGATATACCACACTTATGCCGGCATTGTTCCTCTGGAGGAATTGGGTGCGAATCCGATGGAGTGGTTGCCGCCTCGGAACGCGACGAAATTGCTCTTGAAGAATGCATCGCCGTATATGGCCATGCTTGAGGGCGAAGGCGGGATACCACCGAAACATCCTGTATTGCATCAGCTTGGACTTCAGTCCTCTGAGCAGAGCTCTGGGTCTTACTATGGCTATCCACTTGGGCATATTTGATATCTCTGCCCCTGACCATCGCCATCTTACCACCGATCTCTAATAGGAGGCCTGGCACCGTCTCGTTACAGGGAAAGACGAAGCCACCAAGCGTGGGGTCGTCGACCGCGTTCGGGACGGGGGCGTAATAGCCGGGGTGGCGTCGGGATCCGTTAGTATTCGCAAGGTACCCTTATCGGCGATCGCTGGCATATTCTGGGTGGCGGACTGAAGTGTGCCACTGCCGACTGGGAACTTCTCGCTGGTAAACTCCTAAAATCCTCGAGACGTGTTGACTGGCACCTATTCCAAGTCGCCTCCGAATCTGTCGTAGTCAAGCCGGCCAAACTCATAAGCACCGAAATCTTGCGGTTTCAAGTCGATCGCGAAGACAGGCGCTGCCAGAGAGAAGGCATGAAGACTCGAAGAATGTGTTCTCGGGTTCCGGCTCGATAGCTCAAGTTGATGGAACCTAAGTCTGAGGATGCTACTGCTCATGGCACCTTTGACGAAAGCCGGGGAGACAGCAGTGGCCATCGAAATTGCCTGGGGGGTGACACTGGCACCCCCTACGTTGACGGCGTCGGTACCGACGTTTCCCTCGGCACGATCCGTCACCGTACAATGTTTTAAGCAAAGCGTTCTCCACGAGGGAGAATGACTTCGACTACGTATGGTCAAACACGATATGGCTGTCGGTCAATTTGGGGGCAATTTGGTGTAGGAGACGAAAAGGTCTGAGGATCCAGTGTCGAAGACGGGATACAAGGTCTGCCCGCCGATGTCGACCCAGATAAATATTCAATATCGTCGCTCCCAGGGGCGTTGTCACAGCCCCGATCTCTCCGAGCTCCAAGCCATTACTATAGTAACTTCACCCGACCTCTGCTTACCTCAGCCAACCCCGCATGAGTATCCTCTCATTCTGCGTCTCTACCGACCCCGATAGCGAGTCGGGTACTGGTATGTGGTATTACCGGAGCGCCTTCAATAAGGATCTAAGGCCATTGCACCCCGTGAATCCCGAGTTCCGTGCTCGGCGTATGTTATAAACAAATTGCTTCGCTTTTCAACAGGTAACCCAGCCACCAAAGCTAGAACCTCCAAGGAGCAAAGAAGGAGAACAAGTGACTACATGGTCACGTCATTCGCAAGCAAAGGATGAATGATTGGTATGGCTAACGACGGCATATTGTACTTAGAGTCGAATCATCGAATGCAAGTGAGCGGTTTTCGACGGGTCTTGGTCGGGGAAACTACCAGGGTCTTCAGGGGGGTTAGGAATGGATGAGCTAGAACGAAAGGAAGCAGGTCCTAGCTAGGCATTAGTAAGGGAGAGGATGCACAGCAGCGAAAAGACTAAAAGGCACGAACATGGGAAGAGAAATGAGCGTCTAAGTCGGTGGGGGATTGCCGGGTCTCACAGGGGCCGTACTTACGAATTGGCAGGGCTCTTGAAGACGGACGTAAGGACTTACGCACCAGCCACATGGTGCGCTTACCTTTACTTTCCTAATTAGGATGCATTAAAATTACAAATAGGAAATCGATTTTAAGGAAGCGGAGGTCGATATAATACAGCAGGATAGGATAAAGCATTGTTTCGAAGTGGTAGAAAACAGCGAAGGAATTAGCTAATGGAGGTACTTTTGCATACCTACCTACCTACAAGATGCATGGGGAGTGTACGTACTAGCTGTTCAAGGGACCCTGTGGGGCGGTGGAGGTAACTATGTAACATCGAATCCCCCCAGGGAGTTGTATGGTGGACCAGTAGAGGTAATCAACAAAGAACCCCTCCCATCCGTTTGAAACTTTGATTACCGTCACACTCGAACCCCAACCCCAAGTCTTTCCGACACAACCGTTTTCTCACCCCCACCGTCACCACGTTTGAACACCATTGCGGCCCTGTCTGTTTTCTATGTCGGCGGAAGGATTGCCCACCACAACCAACCCTGACCGCTCTAAAGATACTTTGACACTTGACCCTAATACATGATAAGCAGATGTGGATCTTCTCCGCTCCCACCACCTCCCCACCCCGCCTCCCATTAGCGAACGGTGGGATCTCGAGTTGCGCACGATCCGCGGGGGCGGATACTGGTCTCGCCCTTCACAGGAGGGAGCGCTGGTCGCAACGCATACAACAACACAATTGAAACGATGTCGGAAGACGACGTGGATATGTCGAACTCGGGCTTGGCGTCGCATAGCAACCTGGATCGACGCACCCCGCGCTTCAGCTGGAGTCTGGCATACGAGGAGACCTTCTTCAGGTCGTTGTGCGAGTCGATGCAGCTGGGATATAAGGAGAACCACAGTTTCAAGGCCGCCGCGTGGGAGAGAGCAGCTATCGCCCTGCGCGATAAGCATGGAGCCTATCCGGAGAAGAGCCACCTGATCAACAAGGCCGACAACGCGCGCAAGAAGTTTCGCATGTGGAGAGGCCTGAGAGAGGATCCGGATTTTCTGTACAATCCGACGACTAAGACGGTGACGGCGTCCGAGGAGGCGTGGCTAAAGCATTTCGAGGTGAGTCCGCGCGCGACTCTTACGCGACAGTGGCCCGCGGGTAGACGAAAGGCGCGTGCGTGGGACGGCATGTCATGATGAGACTGGAGATGAAGCGTTAGCTGACGACGGACGGAAAACCTGTAGAAAGAACCGCTTTCGAAAGCGCTGAGGGGCCGCCCATTCGAACACGAGGAGTACTTGGAGCTCCTGTTCCCCGACGTCATAGGGTCCGGCGGCGCACCGAAAAGGATCATGAAGCCGAGACGGAGAAACCCAGACGCGACTCCCAGTGCAAGACAAAGCGTCGGCAGCGTCTCCGGCTTAGCTTCCACTTCCCAATCCGCATCACAGCCCTCACAAGCGCCTATCGATCCCTTATTAGATCCGAACCCAAACAACCCCTATTCAGGGACGCCATCTCGACAACAGCACGCCGCCACCTTTGACGGCAGTGGCAACAATGCCAGCGGCCGACCGACCTGCAACACGATCCCGCCCCTATCGTCCATAACGCCCGCATCCAACAACAGTGCCCTGACGCCGCCCGACGAACACGTACCGCAAGCATATTCGACGGCACGGAAACGGAATAATCCCGACCCCGCCATCGGCGGACGGGCTGAGAAACGGCGGGGCCGTCCATCCCGCTTCTCTGCCGACTTCTACGAACACCACCAACCCGGCGGCACCAGTGCGTCTCGACCACAGGCACAGTCACAGGCGCCATCCTCCTACGCCTCCAGTTTCATACTCCCACCACGGCACGCCACCACTGCTGTACGCGGCGCGCCACCCTTGTCCCAGAACATCTTATCCGTCGAAGACGGCCTCCTTTCGCTCGCGGACGCGCTTCGGGCGCGCTCACCGCCGAAGTGGCAGGAGCAGGCCGTCGAGATCCTGTTCAGGGACTTCGAAACCGAGGATATGGATCTGCAGCTGAAAATCGCCGAGAAGGCACTCACGGACGAGAACAAGGCCATGGTGTTCGTGAAGATGACGCCCGCCCTGCGGATGCACTGGGTCGGTAGGCTTAGAGAAGTACACCAACGAAATCTGGGCGGCGGTCTCGGGAGAGTAGGCGAGGAGGCGTCATGATTTTTAGGTTCATTACCAAGCGGCCCATCCAAGGCTGTACTCGGGACAGCGCAACACAAGCAAATAGGGTGATATTCGACCTAAACTCGGTAAGGCGCGCCAGTTTGTTGTGCGACGATTCCACTGAGAAGAGCGTCCACAAGGGGGCTTTCCTCGCCCGGAGACCCCAAATAATTGTTATGACGAAGTAACAAAGGCTGTCTAAGTCTGCACAGGGTCATTTCGGGGCAAATGAGAAGAATATGCTGTGACAATTTCTCTCTTGCGGATCCCTGGCGCCGACGTTGGCCTGCGCCTTGCGCTTAGCTCACCGTCACCCGCTGATGAGTCGCTTCCTATCGTCATATGGGTCCGCCGTGACCTAATCGTCTCGTCTGGTTTTGAAGCCTTCTCTGACATTGCGTCTGGCGCATTGGCTTTAACGTCATATCACCGAGGCCCAGGTCGATAGATCGGAAGACCTGTCGCATGTTGCCGGGCCTTGGAGTAGTTAGCCGTACTTCTTATGCTTGTACAGCGTTTCCTCATGTCCGGCAGGGCGGGCTAGCCGAGGACAAGGAGAAGACTTGCTGGGGGCATTGTAGCATCCGGCAGTTGAGTTCCGTGAATTAGATAGTTAAGGGGATTCCGCCGGCTTTGGCTCGACGGATCGAGAAAATTAGTCGACATGTCTTTGGACCCTAAAGTTGTCGACAGAGGCCAAGTACATGGGAATCGAGAAATGGAAAAGCTGGATGGACGTCGAATGGACGGAAACCCAACATGGCAAATCGAATGGGTAGCATCCCAATGCGAGTACGGAAAACATATCTGGGGGACAGGCATCGTAGCTGGTATGTATCTTTCCAATGTAAATATTTGTTCCCACAAAATACACGGCCACTTGTGCCCGACCCATCCGCTCCCCCAAGGTGAAACTATGAACCAGGTGGATCAACTATGCGCCTCTATACCAAAGCCTGGCCTACCTTCAAAAATTATTGGTGATTGTTTCTAGTGCCCCTTTATGCATTTGTATCGATCCTCACATTTCCTCCTGTTCAGTCGCTAATATTTCCCTGCACTGGCAGTTTAAAGCACGTCATACCTTGATAAATCGCGGCCCTGCCAGCCAGGACTTGGACAGGGTGTTTGCGAGGCGAACGCAGGACATGCTGAAGCACTCGCTAAGGAAGACGACTATGGCATGTTTACCTATCACTCGTACTTCGGCCTGAAGGGCGTCAACATTGAGGAAAACCCCGTGGAGATCCGCGCTTTCATCAAGCGGAACTCTCGACGCCTGGGAAGCCATGAAAAGGGAATACAAGCCTAGCTGGGGCTTTCTTGACAGCCTTGAGTGAGGCCAGGATTCAGGTACTTATTCATGACGCTATTCTGACTTTGATCGACAGATAGGCATAACAAAGATATACAGTACCCGTTCTAAGAGGAGATCGATACGCAACATATCTGCGGCGTCACTTGGCACAGGCTGGGAGAAACTAAGACTATCCCTGACCGTTTCGTCCGATGAGCCTTCTATAGGAGCTCCTTTGGGAGTTTCCTGCCCGTAGTCTAGAATTAGGATGCTGCTCTACATCATATACTTTGGGTTTGCGTCTCTGGAAGTAGGCCTGGAGATTTAGCAGTTAGGCCCTCACCCTCCCTCTCCTGAAATTCCCTATAGACTAGAATGGCGGGGTCTATTAGAACCTCGGCTAAAGCTTCCTTGGAGTGCTGGGTTATGGTTGAGCTTACCTCTCCTGCAGAACCTTTCCCGTAGCCGCGGCTCTGAATTCTCGGACTTGGAGTTGACACGTCGATCACGGGAGTTCGTTTGCCCGCCGTATGACGATCAGTAAGCATTGGTGGTTGATTGGAACGGTACCTTTCCTACAATAACTGCTTTAGCGGCGATATGCTTCATCACACTCCCTCATATATCCCTTCACATCTTATTGTTCGGCTCTAAGTCTCATAACCATATTAGGATCAGAACCTCAATGGTGACTTGACAACTAGGCTACTGTACGTATGGACGAGTCACATTCAGGTGAAGACACTCTACGTAAAGTTTAATAACAGAGTCTCATGGCCAGATATTATAATGAAGAAGCCAATTCGAATGTCTTACTGAGTAGGTGGTAGGGGCTAACACTCGAAGCGAGATACAGCGACTAGTACCAGCCAGACGTATCCGGGCACCTTGGCGTGCGGGTCCCGCTATGAAATAACAGGCCTGCTGCGACCGCTGCATTGAAGGATATGACTAATGTTTCGGGCTCCCATAGAGCACAGCATTATGGTTTATTAACTCATGTTAGCTCATTAAAGCTTTGGGGGATTTTCGCGTCCTTGTAAACTCCACACCAGGTGCGGGACATGATGTCGGGTACGGCGTGCAAGAGGCCCGGGGTTCCCTACGGGATTCCCGTCCAGCGGGCCGGTCCGTCTCTGGGGACGGATTGCCCTTCGCCTTGTTGTGACTGGCTGGAGGCTATGGGGCTGTAACCTACAAGTAGGAATTTCTCTAACTGCCCGAGCTAGCTATAACCATTCCCAAGACTTACAGAATCGATACCAACCCCGTCCACACAGGCACATCACTAGCCCGCCATTTCTCGGCTTATTTACAGGGGTTGCCATTATTCCAAATTCGCAACTAAGCGCAACGGCCCCAAGTAAATCCGTAGGGGCTACCAGGGACTCGGCATAATCAAAGTGCAAGAACGTTTATAACCATCAGCGCTTGAAATAACAATCCGAGGAGCCCGGTCTTTGCCAAACTTTGACATAAACACAGATGGCAGATGCACACTGGATGCTCATCGATACGGCCTACCGCTACCACCACCAGCAATCCAAAACCTAAATCTCACGGCAAATGCATCCTAATACTGCGAGGGGGCCTGGACCCGCTCGACTTGGCCATCTAGCTCGCCCGCCAGTTACAAATTCAAGTCTTCGGTCATGGAAACTAGTCCTCCAACTCCACAGCGATTCACCACCGCAGCATCCACGGGAAGCGTCTACGGCTCGCCAACCTACATCATTGCGACTGCCTACACATACATTGGGCCACAGGGAGACGCCCTGCAGCATATATCAGGCTAGTGGAACTTTATGAAGCGCCACTTCGAAAGAGAAAGCCCCTCACTTGTCCGCATGCTGGGATGGTGCTGGCGGCGTAATTACTACAGGCATGAGCACGCACGAGCACGTTACGGGAAGGGTGCAGGAATGCAACATATATAGCTGGGTAGGCTCGAATATTAACGGTTCGAACGCCTACCCTTCGAGCTCTAACAAAGGGCAACACATTTAGGTCGAACTTCTGCCTTTGCGTTTCCAACAGCCAGTTAACACAGAGCTATTCGGACATTACTATTTCACGCCATGGCTTCTCGGTGAGTCTGGCGTACAGTATGGACATTTCCGGGTCTAATCCATAAATATTCACCGCTGCAAACGGTGTATTATATGGTAGCGCAGTCGGAGTCCGGTACTTAGAATATAACTGTCTTTACAGAACTCCCGGTCACAACTATATTGCTTAAGACGAAAGCGTCTACGTTTCTCCCGAATGAATAAGTCTGACCTTGGGCAAACCATCTCAAAAAGGATGTTGTCCTATTAGTAAATTCCTGACACATACAAGCCCCTGGTGAAAGCAACTAATGACGATGTATCTTATGACAATAACACCTAACAGTTTAAGCACCCAAGCGCCCAACTATTTGCTGTAACTTGTTTATAAGGGGGAATGGACGGATGCCTTTGTAATTCTAATTATCTGCGCGTTTACTCTGTAAAACCATGGAACGGGTAGATGCCTGACCTTTATCGGTTTTATTATACTACTCTCGAGAAGACTAGCTTTCCAGTAACTAGAACGTTCTTACCGGTGCACTATTCGGCTAACCCTACGCTTGCCTAGTTATATACTTGCAACATTCGAAGAGTACCGTCTGGGCTGTTACGATACAGGGTTACATTCTAGTTGATGTATTTGTAAACGTTAATTTCGAAAACGTTCACATGCACACCGCGATCATTGCCAGGCCCATGGTACTTCGGATGCTGCTTATCATGAGAATAACTATGGTCGTCCAGTACCGGACCTTAGATGGTTCGTCACTGATGATGGTGAGGCTGTGCAGACTTTACGTCCTACCGATTCCGGGTTTTCTCTCATATCATATCAGGCCTCAAGGATGCGTCCAGACGTTGTTGGACAGGGACGCGAGTTACATGAATAGCCTCCGCTGCTCCGGGATGCCTACCAGGTAAAATGTGAACATCCGTTCAACCGACAAGGACGATTATATTACCTTGCCGGACTGGTTAGGTATGCGCGGCAGGCCCCGACGGGCACCAGATTACTTCCCCGCAGCCTAGAGTCGCTCCAGTGTGAAGTAATCGAACAGGTTTCCTAGACACAACCAGGAAATAAAACCGCATTGAGGACGTTGGAATTCCACCTTGGTAGGGTGAAGTCGAGGAGTGGTAAGGTGTGGCTATTGAAGTACCCGCCGTGGGGCTGCGCTGTAGTCGGTATGGAGAACTGAACGTATGCTTGTCCGTGTATGCTACGCCGCCGGTCACTGGGGTAGAGATAATGTGAGATATGCCGACCAATCTTTTACGTGGACATCGCCCCTTTCAGCTTTTACCACTGGGCATGGAGCTAAGCTATGGGTCAAATTCATGCACCCCGGATTAGCTCTAAGTACCTAGTACGTTTAAGTCAATCCCCACGTGGTAGGGGTAGGGGTATTTAGCCGTGAAACTAAAACAACAGTGGTGTAGGATAAATTAGAGCTTAACCGTACCTTAACTCGATCCGGCGATTCCCTCCGTATCTTGTTTAGGGCAAGCATCAGAACGACCCCTGAACGACCGAAGCAGATTCACATATAAGAAACGCGATGGTCGTCTTCGACTTCTTAGAAAGGCAGCCCCTCGTAACTTTGTCTCCGCTTACAGTTCAACTTTACTGCACGAATTCATCGCTATGAAGCTTACAGTTGCTCTCCCCCTTCTCGCCGGCCTCGCCAGCTCCACGCCCCTGGAGGAACGGCAGAGCTGTCCCGGCGTCTTCGTCTTCGGCGCCCGCGAGACCACGGCGCCGCCAGGCTACGGCACCTCCCAGGGGCTCGTCAACATGGTGACTCAGGCGTACCCCGGAAGTCAGGCCCAGGCGATCACGTACCCGGCCTGCGGAGGGCAGTCCCAATGCGGCGGTGTGTCCTACGATCAATCTGCCCAGCAGGGAACCGCGGCTGTGGTCAGGGCCGTGACCGATCTCAACAACAGATGCCCCAACACCAAAATCGTGCTCATCGGATACTCGCAGGTACGTAATTCGAAATCCGCCCCCGTTCGAGAATGTGATGGGGCGCCAGATAATCATTGCGCGACATGTGAGCTAGAGATGCTGACACTGTTATTTCTTCAGGGCGGCCAGATCATGGACAACGCCCTCTGCGGCGGCGCGGGTGCCACCCTTACTGGTAACGCTCTGGCAGCGGTGAAGGCCGCCATCTTCATGGGTGATCCCCACAACACGAACGGCCTTCCGTATAACGTAGGCACGTGTAGGGCCGGCGGGGTAAGTCACCCCCGACCGCGACGTCGAAGTCGCCTTTCCTATCATATAGCATTCTCGCAAGATATTGACAAACTTAACCGCCGCCGCAGTTCGCTGCTCGCCCGCCCGGTTTCCAATGCCAACCCGCTAGCCCCTCCATTATCCAATCCTACTGCGACGCCACCGATCCGTACTGCTGCAATGGCAACGATGCGAACTCGCACCAGCAGTACGTCAACAAGTACGGCCAGCAGGCGTTGTCCTTCATCCGCGGAAAGCTGGGTGCGGCGTAAGGAAATGGATCTATCTGTTTATAGACGCACTTACTAGCTGGTTATAAATATTAAACAGGAACTTATCCACCGAGCGCGTCAGATTGACACAGCAGTACAACGCCAACATAGTAAATTGATGTCATATTTGATAAGGCTTCGCTGCGATCTAAGGAGAAGCCCTTCGAAAGACTTAGCCTCGCGGTCTTCGACGTACCGCCATCTTTTCAACTACCTTCCCCTTCTACATTCTGCAGGTCGTATGAGAGCTAGAAAGTTAAGACTGCAGCAGCCAATATCAGTAGCTAAGCGTCGAAAGCTTAGCGAGTATGAACGTCAGATTTGCTAACATTCTGTCACAGTTAGGCTGATAGCGAGGAAAGGCTGCAAAGGGTGCAGAAAGCGTAAATTGCCATAAGTGATCAGGGCTCTAGAGAGAGATGGCTAGAAAGCTCTATAATATGGAGCGGGAGTCCCGGAACAAGGTTATTGCGGGCTGCCTACAGCGTAGATGACTAAGCAGTTACCCCTATTCTGCGATAACAATTATGCGTGCTGCTGTAAAACGACAAAACGCTCCACATCATATATTGACGACACACCTTGAGAATTCTTCCGTTCTTACTCGAGCCTACCCTGCGCACTTTCACATATTAAATTCCCCCGGGTAGCCTCATTGCTTCCTTCAGGGTAGCCTCACCTTCAGTCGCACAGCTGTCGCATAATTTCCTAAACGATGCCTATTCTCAAGCCGGGCAACATTTAACAATGATGCATAAGAAATTACAAACTCTAGTTAATTCATCAAGTCCAGCAAAGTCAATTATGCAGTATGAGACGTGGCATTTGATGCCTGTCTCATATACGGCCTTGATTATATTCATGGAAAGACATCGGAATGAAGCTGCTACATTTCGATCGGTTTCGAGATAAACGTCAGACCCACGTAGCAGCGTTTGATTCCAAGCTTCTAGGGGCTGATATTGTTCCGAATCATTTGCCGAGTTAAAGTCGTCAAGACGCGGATAAGTTGCATCTGCGGCTATTCCTTCTCTAGCGAGGACTTGGGATATAAGCAGCTTCTTATTCAGCTTTCTCGAAAAGGGGTGTTGTCAGACCCAGCTGAAGGCTAGGTCCGTCAGCTGAATCTTGGTGGAGATTACTTCATGCGTTCTGGTACAGCTCTCTCTCAGCCGCAGCTGTTCTTATGTGTATTTAAAGAGGCTTCGCTACCCTCTCCATTTAGCTAGGACCTTTTAGAAGGTCAACCTGACAATTTATCTTCTTCTTCAGCCATATATGCTTCAGTGTGTGATGACAGGGTCTCATAGGTGTGAAGACCCACTTTTCCTAGACATCGAGTAGGAGACCAACGCAATGAACCGGAAGAGGGCTTGGTTGAATAAGACCATCGGCAATAATACGTTACACTACAGAGTGTGGAGCTCCCAGATTTTAGATCCAACAGGTTTGCTCGCTGCTTACACCGTGACACCAGGCGTCTTAAGAGTTATATAACTTAAATGGCTTAGAACCTCAGGAGCCTGGGCGTTCTGGCGCATTTCCCATCGAGTGGCGTCAGATCAACTTTGATGCTATGAACCTCGCCTGAGGAAGTCGCGTGCAGATCGTCGGAAGAAGTTCATCAGTTAGTCAGCGTGAATGAAGGTGATAGATATGGAGTCAGTTGTTGATCCGCGAACTCATTGTCATCTTGTTCTATCAGCTTCTTGGTGTCAGACCCTGCTAAAGTGTCAGACCCTGCTGAAAGCTAAGGCTGTTAGCTGCGCAGTGGCTTAGCTAGCGTTGCAACTAGTGGATGCGTTGTTGGATACGTTGTTCGAAGCCCCGGTATCGTTCCCTCTCAGATACGGCTGTTTTACGTGTATTCAAGGAGGCTTCGCAACCTCTCTTTCTAGACAGGACCTCTTAGAAGGTCAACCTTATCCGATAATATCTTCTTCAGCCATATATGCTTCAGTGTGTGGTGACAGGGTCTCATATTATAACTAGTTAGATCAACGGCAATGGGCCTCCTTGTCATTTGCTCTAGTAATCCGAGATCGTCACCGACAACCTGCCTCCGTCGTTTATAAGAATGAGACCATTGCAGTAGGAGCCCGCCCTACTGGCTAGATACAGCAAGCTACCGCCCATCTCCTCATCGCCACCGAACCTCCTAGACGGGATAAACGGAAAACTGTCGGGACTCTCTGTGCTGGGATCTCTACCGGCAAGTAGGCCAGCAGCCAAGTCTGTGGGGAATACTAGGATATAATCAGCTACCGCCATTCACATTCCAGTTGAACTACTCACAGCCAGGCGCTAACGCGTTCACCCTGATCTCATATCTCGCAAGGTTCGAGCTGGCGTGCTTGGTCAGGTGACCTATCGCTGATTTGCTTCCAGAGTAGGCGGGCGCTGACATTCTGTCACGGCTGTAGCCAGACAGACTGCCCGTGACGACGATTTGGCTAGGGATTGAAGGGACGGTGTTGCTGCCGCCCTCGACCGGAGCGCCGAATCCCCCTTTCAGCGCGTTCTTGTTCCCCGCATCAAGCAGCTCCAAGAAGGCCATGAAGCTGAAGTAGGTGGCGGTGACATTGACATTGAAGGCCTCGGTAAAGGCCTCCATGGAGACGTCGTCGAACAAGTTCTTGCGAAGCTCCTGGATGGTGAGGTCGGGGTTGAAAGAATTGGAGGGGCCGATGATACCCGAGTTAGCCACAAACAGGTTGATGTAACCTGTATCCTTGGCAATGAAGTCCACCGCGGACTGCAGCGACTCTTTGGAGTTGATGTCGCATATCACGGGGACGAAGGCAGGATTCGTCGCCGCTGAACCCTCCACTACAGCTTTTCTCCTTCCGAGAAGGTAGACCTTCTTTGCTCCAGCTCCCGCAAGAGCCTTCGCCATCATCAAACCAATTCCTATGGCTCGTTAGTCTAACATGGCGTTGCAATGCTTAAGGATGCGCGTTTCTTACCGGTAGCACCGCCGGTAATGGCGGCCACTATGCCGTCGACGCGGAATACGCTTGCGGTGTCCATGATTTAGCTTCGAGATTGGAGGTTATTGTCTATAGGGAAACACAAAAACGGGAGAGAATCTAGAGTTAGCCTTGGGGTTAACTTGGACTCTGTCGTTGTTTGTTTATACAACATGGGAAACAACGAAGGACAGCCAAGTTGCCCCCCTTAACTCCTTTAACTCCTTAAAGTCCGATTTTCTTATACGGCTAGCCTGAAGTCACAGCCCCCCTTTACCCCATCTTCCGGTAATTAGTGGCGTGCTATATACCATTCGCGCCAGTGTCGGGAAAGGGCATGCTACATTAGCGTAGGTTTGACGTGTTACAGCATTTCAGCCTCATTCTGACCCCGGACAAGAGGAGCTGCTTTTGCTTCGTCTATTGGCTGTTCGGCATGCAAGCGATTGCAGACAAGGGACTCGGTCAATATGGGTTGGTATTGAGATATTGTATAAAGGTCCTTTCACCCCTTTTCAGTATAGCGGAGCATGGTGGGGCCTCTTGACGCGGGGGCGGAATTTGTAAGGCTTAACGCCGGGCTGTGCCCGGATCTACCCAGAACTACGTATGACTAATATAGTACTTCTCCAGCTCGCTATAGAAATTTGGCTAGTTTCCGGCAACGCAAGCTCAGAAGGATCCTCGGAAGTTATCCGGGGCTCGCCGTTCCTGCTTACAGGTCCCTTTCCTGATGTATGATCTCATCATCCCATGTCCTCCACTTATCCCTGGACTTAGGGCATAATAAAGGCTGCGATCTTACAAACTTAATTTCACGCCGGTCCTATGAGGAAAAGGACCGGCGTAGCCTACGAAGGTCAACGTTCGTGTCGTTATCGTGGAGGTGTCAGCTAGCCAGGCGCGCTGAAGCGCTCTAACTGAAGAAGGCTACGCTCTGATCGGAGGATAATTGTTCCGTTACTAGGCTACACAAAAGCTGTACGCGTACTGAGGAGCTGCATAATTAGCTAAATACAACAACGCAACTAATATCCCCTATATCTAATAATTAAAAGTCTTATTCGTTTAATACGAGTAATTATTAATTGATCAGCTATTGCTAAAACGATATAGGTTATATATCAATAGCAATTATCTTAATATACTTTAATAATAACAATAACAACCGTACCGTCCACATCTTCTGTTATTTACAAGGGACCTAAGGACTGGGACCGCTTTAAAGGCGAATTCTAATTTAAAGCGTACGCGCTTGATATATGGGACTTTATCGATCCTGATCAGTTATTTCCGTAGCCTATTAAACTTATAGAACCCGATATGGCTTCCTACTCGAAAAGACGAATTCGCCATCTAATGCGGACCAATATCCCAGCAGCCTTATCCTTATCTTTAGAAAAAACCTTCGAAAAAATCGATTATACAGGTTAACTAACAAATACCTTAGAGATGACGACCGAAGGCAGACAAGCCTACAATCAGGACTTTATGGCGTATACCTACAAGGATTGCAAATACGATACTTTCCGAAAAAATATTAACGATCTTACGAAATGGGTCCTGGAATCTGTATTTCCAGCAATCAAAAAGACAAGTCTTCTTCCAGAGAAGAACTTACGGAAGTAATACGCCAAGATGGCCGAATCCGGCAGGATATACGACAACAGATTCCTAATTAATTATAAAGGAATAGAAAGGACTAGCCACTCCAGCAGGATATACGACAACAGATTCCTAATTAATTGTAAAGGAATAGAAAGGACTAGCCACTCCGCCACATAATCAAAAGATCAGCAGTTCCAACGCCAGATGGCGTTGGAAGTCCTTGTCCGCGCTTAAGTAGGGAACGCCCCGGGGCCATTCCCTTACATTAATACCTAACGAGAATACCGAAAAAGGCTAAAGCAAGCCGCAAAGTTAAGTAAGAAGCTAAACGAATAGATTGTGAAATAGCAAGAGATAATGGCTTAGGAACAGCGATACGGCGTCCCAAAGACGAAAACAACAGTTATATAGGTTAACGATTTATGTACAGCTTTAGCTCCCATCGTAAAGACCTGGACCACCACCTTCCAGATGGTAAAGAAGGCCGAAATCGACAGTGGAACGATTAGTTACCAAAAGGTAGCGGCTAACTTTCTGGATTACTGGACCATAACCCATTCTCCCCTTTATATTACGAAATATAAAGGCATCGTTTCCGACCTTCCACGGGGATCCTGTAGATTCTGTTGATCAGGATGACCCTAATCAAGAAGAAACCAAGCCTACTAACCGTCAACCGCGAGGTAGAACCCCCGGAAAACTAAAGCGAGGCAGCCGTGGAGGTTCCAATACAGACAGAAGCGCTAGCAAGCGAAAGCGCGAAGAGTTAGATACCTAAGGTACACGTTACAAGGCGTGTTTAGAGCCCCTTTACAGATTGCCTAAATGTTATTATGCGTTCCCGAATAAGGCTCCAACTGGCTTCCACCTTAGCAGCGATACAGTAAAGCTAGTCCTGTCAGATATAAGGGATGTCAGTTGCGTTGTTATATTCAGCTAATTATACAGCTCCTTAGTACGCGTACAGCTTTTGTGTAGCCTAGCAACGGAGCAATTATCCTCCAATAGAGCGTAGCCTTCTTTAGTTAGAGCGCTTTAGCGCGCCTGGCTAGCTAACATACCCTCTTAACGCCTTAAAGAATTCGGGGCGTTGATCGCCACACTTTCATCACTTTCTAGAGCCACAGCTTTCCATTCAACCTCTCCTCCGGTGATTGTATCCTTTTAATCAGCCAATTCCTTATCAGAAATTGCTCTCAGCATCTTTTTTCGGTAATCCAAGGCCTTTGTAATATCCACCAATCCTAACTGCTCTTTAAAGTGCTTAAAGGTTTCTCGTAATAAGGCTTTAGTTAATCCATCAACCAATATATCGTTTATAAGCGTATAATCCATTTTAATCAGGCTCTTCTTTGCTACCTCTCACAGCTAATGGTTATATATATCCACGTGCCGTAATTTTGTCTTTAGAAAGGCAATGTTAGCGTTAATAAATCGTATAGTCTATTAATTATCGCACCATATATTTAACGGTCCAGCATTTAGGCCAACTCCTAGTTCCTTAATCAATCAAAAAGCAAATAAGGTTTTTTTAATAACTTGCGCAAGAAATAATAACTTCGTTTCGGTTATGGAAGTAATCACTATATCTTGCTTATTCGCACGCTATCCTATAGCTTCTTTAAACAGCTTTATAACGTAAGCTTGGAAATTTTTTCGATCGAATATATTATTTACAAAAAAGGCGTTATTCCAAATATCTAACGAATCCTCGCCACCAAACTGTAACGCTAACGTTTTAGTGCCAATTAAATACCGTATAACGCGATTAGCTACTTCATGGTATGCGTTACTAAAGTTCAAGTTAAATCGGGCAAGTCGGGATATTACAAAGAATATATCGGGCTGCGTATAAACCGTAACATAAAAAATAGAAACGATCTTTTTCTGGTATCTATTAACAAAACCTGGATAAGCCAAATCAAGATTCGGCAGTAACTCGGCGATCGCTATTAGCGTTTTTAAAAAGCTATTTAGGCTTTCCTTAAAGACTAGGTTAGCCAGCTTATCTATAAAGTCTAATTGGGATAGCTAGATTTTTCTGTTAGGTCTATCTCTAATCATTTCGATACCCAGGAACCACTATAGGTCCCCACCCCCTATAAGAGTGTACCGTTTCTGTATTTGCTGAATTAACCGATCGACGAGGGCTTAGTCTTTCTTGCTATACGCGGCGACAATATCGTCGATGTAGAAGAAGAGTAGCACCCCCTAACGAAGGAAGCAACAGGGCTCATAAGAAACGGGGCTAAGTCCCAAATCTCTAAGCGTGCTAGTGAAGTCTTTCTGCCAAAGCAACGGCGATTCTTTCAGGCCATACAGTGTTACGACCTGACGTCTCGGACGTCGCAGTGATTCAAAGGCACGGTCGCAACGCACCACAGGTGGCTGGAACGGAGGGACCACGCCACGAATCTCGGGATGGCTCCCAAATGCCAAGGGAAGCTATGTGCAGTTAAACGGTATAGCGCCGGATGGCTCCAGGGAGCCATAAGGAGCCATATGCAATTACATCAAAAGCGCTCCGTCATACAGAAGGAAACGCGTTAGAATATATAACCATAATCACTACCCATTTCTTAAAAAAATAGCAGCTTGTAATAAAACTTAATTACGCAAAACGCACTTTGCTATTATCAAACGTAACAATACAAACCCTATTACTTAATATTCACGATTTATGTCGGATATAGGGGATGTCAGTTGCGTTGTTGTATTCCGCTAATTGTGCCACTTCTCAGTACGCGTACAGTTTTTGTGTAGCCTAGCAACGGAACAATTATCTTCCGATTAGAGCGTAGCTAGGGTGCTTTAGCACCCTGACTAGCTGACAATTTATCTGCTAGCATAAACCGCGCGCCTAAAGTTTAATAATTAAAAACCCCATTAGTCGTTATACGTTATAAGCTTTTGTTTAAAGGAATCGTCAAACTTTAAGCAATATTACAGACACCATATCAACTAATAACCAAAATAACGTTATACAGCAACTTTAAAATCGAATTAACCAGCTTAAACTACAATTCAACAACTTACCATGGAGACCACAGCACGTACGCAAACTTTACGAATTAAAGCCAGTAAACCTTAACCGTACGACAGAAAAGGAAACGTTTAAAACTTCTTAACTCAGGTTCGAATATACTTACACTTCTCGGGAATCGACGACCTAACAAAAAGAATTTTTGCCGTTACAGCTTTTCTTATAAAAAACGCCCTTAACTAATTCGAACTCGTAATAAAAGATTACCTGGAGAATACAAAAACCGATAAAGCTACGTTTACCATACAGTTATTTACTAACTATGCCAATTTCGAAAACAAACTTAAAGCAAATTTCGACAACCTCAATAAAGAACGTATAACAACATAATAAATTTTACATCTACGACAGACCGGACCAACATCTAAATATGCAATAGCATTTCGAAACTTTATAGTTAAAGCCGGTTGAACAGATGATAATAACGATAATTTAATTAATATATTTTATAACGGTTTAAGAAAAGATATTAAAAACGAAATTATCAAATTCGAACGACCTAACACCTTTAACAAGTACATCGCAAAAGCCGTCAAGATTAACAATCAACAATACGAACAACGTCGCAAAAAAAAAGGATAATTTATCTTACGAACGGAACAGTACAAACCCAACCAAGGAAAACGACGCAAAATACCTTTTACGTTCTATGAAACGCAACTAAAACTTATGGAATTAAAAACGACTTAACAACAAAATTTAAGTCAAGTCCAGTATTACAACTGTAACAAAAAAGGACATTTGGCACGTAAATGCAAGGTATCGAAAAAGCCTTAAGAAAAACGACGATAATGGCAGCCAGTACCTGAAGGAACTCTATAAAGTAGTGGTTTAGGAAATCAGTTTTTATAATTCGCCCGAAAAAAAGACCTAGCTTACGCGAAAAAATGCAATAAGAAATAAAAACAGCCAAGACGTTATTACAGATAGCGATTTAACAGCAGATCGCGAAACAAACAGGATAATGAAACCTATTTAACATAAATTCAGTAACCTTTTAAAACCTAAAAAAACGAAAGGCCCTAAGATAATAAATTCGGAATTACCAAAGATAAGTAGAAAACTTACTGTTAGGAAAACCCAGTTATTACAAGCTAACTACTTAATAAACTGCGTACGACGTAACTGCATAGTACATAAAGAACAGTAACGATATATCGCCCGACGCATTCGCAAAGTATATAACGAAAGGTTCGATTTTATTAAAGTCGAAAAAAACGAAAATAACCGATAATAATACGCGTACTTTCATACGTTCGCATTACAGAATGAAATTAATATATTCGCAGCTAAACGTAATTAGTTAAAGGGACGACGTTATGTATAGAACAACTTTTTATATTATTACTAATAATGTAATTATTAGATTTTAAAAGAACTAATATACCATACGGTAATAAAAGTAATACAGCGAATTATCGGTGTAAGATAATGGGTGGAAGAGTAAGGTGATGGCCGAACAGTAGCAGATCATTCCAAGAAGTAGGTGTATTAGCAGACTTCCATCTGCGGTTGTACGTAGGATGCACTGCTACGAGGTTTTGTAGTGGTCTCTAGTGCATGTGGGTCGGCGACTAGTCGCCGACATTCTGCCGTGCTTCCCTGTTTCCTTACATTGTTCCCCCCCCTCTAGCTGCTGGTCCCCAGCAGCTGCTGCTAGCTGTATGCCCGATATGTCAGTTGGCTTGGTTCCGGATGTGGGGCGTGTACGTTCCGGTACGGCCCAGTTGCCCTGTGCGCCTCGTTGCCCCGGGCGCCGTACCTGTAGGGCCGTTGCCGAACGTTACGCCGCGAGGCTTACCTTCCGGTTCCGGTTTCCATATTCCGCCGTTTCAGATTGCTGCTGCGGATCTTTTTGCCGACTAATTACTAAGCGTTCGCCTATAGCTAACTGGTAAAGCGCAAGGTTTTTGACTTTAAAATAATAAGTTCGATTTTTATCAGGAACGCTTAGTACTGTCGTCGTCTGGTCGGCGAATCTTTTACTAATTATGGCTTGTTATTACTGGTTGTTTTTGTGTTTGCTATTTTTACGCCTGTATTTCGGCGTCCCGTCGGCTGTATTGTCGCCGTTCGGTCTTGTCCTAAATAAAACTTAATTAGTTAATTTTGGAAATGTTTAAACGGTTTCCGACCGATTTATAACGGATCGTAACTGTTAAAATACTTAAAGCTTTTCTTTATATTTATCACATTTCTTGTATATTCGTTTCAGTTTTTTTTCGTATCTGGCGAGGACTTATTTTGCGTTCGCCAAATGTTTTTTTGGTTTCTAGGTATTATATTTAACGGGCCAGCTTTTTTATTTAACGAAAAACTTCTTTTTACCGCGATCGTTTTTATGTTTAACAATATCTTCGACGACCCATTTTTGTTGTTCGTCCTTTAAGTCGGGGAGCGGTATGTAATCGGCGGCCTTTTTCCGGTTATGTCAGGGTTTTAACGAGGATATTAGAAATATATCATAAAGCCGTTGGTACTTTGTAGGTAAATAGACCTTATAAGCTTGTAATCCCATCCGTTTGGCGATTTTTACCCGAATATACGTCGGTATTAACTTAGGGCTTCCTTTAAACCTGAAGTTTTTCGTAAATAGTTTTACGATTTGACCTTTTTCGAAGGTTATTAGCTAATACCTCCGATCGTAATACTTCTTTTGATTAGTTACGGTTTTTTCCTAATGTTCGTATATCCGTCGGCGAACTTGCGCCGTACGTTCGAACCGTTTTCGCACTCCCTGGACTTTAATTTGGAACTTATTAGGTATCTATTTTATTATATAGGGGTAATAGCCGTATAAGGCCTTAAACGGCGAGCACCTGGTAAATTCGTTCCGGTAATTATTATGGGCAAATTCGGCTTTATGTAATAACCGCGTCCAATTAGTTTGGTTTTTGTCGCAGTAATTTCGGAAATACTTTTCCAATGTTTGGTTTATGCGTTCAGTTTGCCCATTAATTTGAGGATGATAAGCGGTAAACAGTTAACGTTCGATTTCCTTTACCTTGCACAAATCGGCCCAGAACTGGCTAGTAAATAGCTTGTTTCGGTTGTTAACGATCCCTAATAAAGAGCCGAAACGACATTTTATTTCTTTATACAAGATCCCAGCTAACTTTGCTATTGTTAAAGTCTTAACCGTAAGTAGAAATAAGGTTAGTTTCGTAAACCGGTCAACGATTACTAAAATAACGTCGTAATTACGCCCGTTATCTTTTAAGTTAGAAGGTAACTTTATAATAAAATCTATGTTTAGTTTTTAAAATGGCTGTTCCGGTAAGGGAAGTAATTGTAACATCCCGTAAGGCTTATACCTAGGTTTCCGCGTACCCTAGCATATAAAGCAGCGTTCGACGTACTTTCGGATATCGTTCGTTATATTTTCTTAATAAAATTTGCGGCTAATTAGCTTAATGATTTTTCGGCCCCCTATATACCCTGCTCGGAGATTATTATAATGCTAATTAATTAGTTACTGGCGCAGCGCGTATTACGAAGGGATAACGAACTTATCCTGATAAAACAATACATTATTTGGGTTTACATAGTACCTTTTTTTTATTCCGGCGCTTTTCTAGGTTAACGTTACAAATCCTTAGATATCTAGATTTTTGGCCTGCAATCCGCGGATTTTATTATAAAACTGTCGCGAAGTTTTCGGAATAAATACCGTTTCGTCCTAGGCTAGCTCCTTCGTTACTAGACGTAAAACGTATTGTTTCAGCATAATAGCTTTAACGCTTTCGTTTCTTAATTCCGCTAACCTTTCGGTGTTAGAACGGTACGCTTCCTTTACGTCGGACCTTAACTTCTTTAATACGGCCCGGATGACGGCCGTTACCTGGCTTTTTTTACCGTACGTATCTTATGTAGGAGGTACCGGTATACGGTTCCCCCTTTCCGTCCTCCCGGAAAACAATCTGCGATTGTATAGCAGAGGTTTTGCGCTATCTTAACGCGGACTTCGGCTACTTAAACCTTTTTAACTTTATATTCGTTAGGAAATTCGGCTGCTAGGAAATTCTGCGTAGCATTAGCGAACCATCGCATCCGCTTGTATCTTTTGGCGGTGCGGGGAAAGGTTGCTATTAAGCATTTGATTTCTTTAGATAATTCGTCGACCAGTCGGAATTTCCTTGCGAATATAAGGATTACGTCGCTATAGTTAATCGGCGTTAATATATAATCTGGCCGTTTACTTAGCCTATTTACCGGGTTAGTTTTCCCCGGTCGGTACTGTATTTCAAAATGGAACTGGGATAATCGATATACTTACCGGGCGAGCTTTCCTCGAAGGTCTCGCGCAGGGGCGGCAATTACCCCCTTTAACGCCTGGTGGTCTATTAGGACTAGGAATTCCTGTTCGACGCTTTCCAAGTACTGGCGCCAATGCTCTAAGCTTTCCATAATAGCTAACAGCTCTTGCTGGCCGGTTCCCCACCTTATTTCGGTATTTAAAAGTTTCCGCGACCAGAAGGTAACCGGGTGCTAATTCTCTCCGTGGAATTGTAACAAGATACCGGATATGGCCTTGACAGACGCGTCGGTTTTTACATAAGTACGCCGAATAAGGTCCTAGTGTCGGAGTATAGTTGTATCACAAAAGGCAGCCTTTAGCCTTTCGAACGCCTCGGCTGCCTCGGCTGGCCACTCGAAATCCCTTTTCTGGGATCCCCCTTTTAATAAATTAGTGATAAAAGCGGTTATTTTCAAATAATGGGCGATAAACTTTCTGTAAAAGTTAGTAACCCTTAAAAATACCTGGATATTGTATATCAACTTAAGGGGCTTTTATTCCTGGACCGCGGCGACCCGACGGCAATCCATCTGTACCTTTTCGGTATTAATAACGAATCCTAGGAACGAGATCTCTGTTTGGAAAAATTCGCATTTCGACAGCTTGGCGAATAATTAATATTCCTTCAGCCGTTTATGGACTAATCAGAAATATATCGCGTATTTTTTTTCGTTATCTAAAAAAATTACAATATCGTCTAAGTAAACAATACAAATTTTATTAACAAGGCCGGTTAAGGCTTTATACATATATGCTTGGAAAATAGCAAAGGCGTTAATAAGCCCAAACGGCATTACTGTATATTTAAATTACCCGTACTTCGTTCGGAAAGCGATTTTTTATTTGTCGCTTTTCCGAATCCGAATGCGGTAGTATACGTTCCGCAAGTCCAGTTTAAAAAAAACCTTAACGGACCTTAATCGATCCAGGAACTTAGAAATTAATAATAAAAGGTACCGATTTTTTATAGTAGCTCGGTTTAACGATCGGTAGTCGACGTATAATCTCAATATGCCGTCCTTTTTAGGTACGAACAAAACAGAGGTAGCGATTTCCGACTTTGATTTTCGGATTTGCCCTGTACCCAAATTTTCGCGGATGTACTTTTCGAGCTTTCGCCGCTGGGGCTCCGAAATCGGGTAAATCGGGCCTGTAAGAAGCAGCTTGCCTGGTATTAGGTCGATCGAGTGCTTAGTTTTTGGAAGTATAGGTAGCGCTTTCGCCCCTTTTTCGGAATATATATTTCGAAACTCCTTTAAATATTTAGGTAACCGTACGATTTTAGGGGCGTTTTTTTCATCGAATTTAGGGATATCACGATCGTCCCCAAATCCGACGAAGTTAACGACGTAAACCGACTCGCCGGTAAGCGTTAAGTCTGCGATTTCCTCGCCGTCGATCTTTTTTAAACCGCCATAGGTCCATTCGCATTTTGCTATATCTAGCAACATACCTAGCCTTCCCATCCCAGATCGGGATAAAGATAACTCGGGCGCCGACCGGTTGCGTCTAATCGTAAAATAAATTTACTGGAAACGTCTAATACTTTGGCGCCTATCCGTCATTTTTACCTTAATTTCAAAAGTTCTATAATACTTAATAAGAACTTCATTAACCCCTATTAACGTAAAAATGTTAACGGCGACAGGGCGGAACTTGTGCTTCTTAGCAAAATGCTTGCTATACATATTTACCTCCGCCTTTGTATCTAGGTCCATTTTTATGGTAATTACAAACTTATCCCTTTTTTTAAGGAAGGTAGCCGTACTCCGTAATGGCGGCCTTATGCTGATCGTTCGACGTTACTTAATCGAAGTAAGTTGGACGTATGCCTTTATTCTGGCAGTGCTTTTTCCGATTTACTGGAATTATCGAAAACAGTAACGTTTTATACGGCGGCCGGTGGCTGTCCTTTAGCCGCCGTATCGTCGTCCTTAAGTCGGAAAAGGAAATTCCCCTTACGTTCCGCCTTGTAATAACGGGTAACATGCCTCTTTTTCCTACAATTCTAACAAGTTAAGGTATAGTTTTTTTTGTAAAGGTTAACGATTTTCTAGACTGAGCGGACTTATTGCGGTCGGAATTTATTCGACGGTACGGGGAACCTCCTTAGGAGGCCCTGCCTTTTTTGTCCCCCAATCCTGGCAGCTTTAGGTACTTCCTCTTTGCTGGGTTATTACCTTGGAACGTATTTGAATACGTACATTTGTTTTTCCTTTGCTTGGTTTTTAACACCTGACCTTAACGCCAGGCGGCCTGTATACGATCGGCCTCCGTCGCAACGTCGAATGGTTGCTTTAGAGAGACTTTTTATTCCAGCATCTTGGTCTTTAAGCTTTCCCGCAATCGGTAGTAGAAATGGTATACCAACCTAGGGTGTTTTTCCTTTAAGTTGATATTAACGTTTTCGACTTTAGGTAAGTAAGTTTTCCAGATTGCGAAGAAGTCCATCGACGACTCGTCGCCCTGCTTAAACTTTTCAAAGGCATCTCGGAACGTCCGATTTGCGTATTCAGGGTTAGAATAACCCTTTTTTACGAAGAACTATAAATCTTCTAAGGTGGCCTTTTCGGCCGTTTTCTATATACTATCGCGGTACGCCCGCTATTCTGATTATAAGGAGTTTTCCATCCTACCTATGGCCTAATAGACGTATATTGCATCGGGCAAGCCCGGTTTTTCAATAATATTGGTTTCTGTAATCGAAATAATTCAATCTTTTCGTTCTTATATCGAAAACCGCTCGTTAAGCATTCGTCCTAGGTATTTAGGTAATTTCGAATAACTCCGTACATATTGTCGGTAATGTTAACTCGTAATAATTTCAACCAGGCGGTTACGTTCCTGCCGATTGCGTTCCGCTTATTCGGCGAATGCCTTCCGTTTTTCTTCGAACTTCGCGCGTTCTTGTCGGATCTCGTTATAGATACGTAAGAGTTCGTTATTAAAAACGGGTTAAATGTTTACTCGTAGCTTTAATGCATATCGTTCGGAAAACGGACTGCGACTGTGCTCCGTAATATCGTCCGTATTCGCCCTATCGGGTGGCGTTTTTTCGTCGTCACCGTATGCTAGGTCCCGAACGTTTTCCGACCGTCCGACGGTGTAACTATTTTCGTCGTCCTGCATGTAATCGGCTGCTACGAGTTGGGCCCGATAACGCGTCGATCTGTTCTTACTGATTATCGCGTTACTTTTAAAAAAATGGAAGAATGTAAAATAATAAGTGGAAAAGTAAGGTAATGGCCGAACAATAGCAGATCATTCCAAGAAATAGATGTATTAGCAGACTTCCATCTGCGGTTGTATGTAGGATGCATTGCTACGAGGTTTTGTAGTGGTCTCTAGTGCATGTGGGTCGGCGACTAGTCGCCGACATTCTGCCGTGCTTCCCTGTTTCCTTACAATCGGTAACCTACAGTTCGATTTAGCATTTACGACGGACTTTGAAAAACGACAAAAACTTAAAGATAAGGTTCAGAAATTAGCAAAAAAGTTAGTTTAATACGATATAAACTATTAAGCCAAGCAGGTAGTACCTGGGCAAGAAATCACTGGCCTAGATTACAAAATACGTATTATACAAATAAAAGCATAGATCAAAATGTAAAACAAGCAAACCGCCCACTTACGAAAAGCTAACTAATAGTTAATAATACGAATTAAAAAGTTTACGAGGATTATTAAATACATCGACGACATATTAATCGCTTATAATGAAATTACAATACAAACCAAGTCCTTAAAAAAAGACGTTACTTATAAAAAAGCTTCAAGATAGCGAAAGCTGGAAATAGCAGCAAGACCTTCCTAAAAAGGCTTTAAGTACAGCGACAAAAACGACGAATAACCTTGTTATATTACGAATACGAATTAAAACGCATTAATATACCGCAATAATAAATTGCGAAGCATTAAGCGCTAACTATATCGTATTAAAGTTAATAAACGAACTTAAACTGCCATAAAAGAATAAAAAAACCCTTATATCGCTAAGAACGTCGAAAGTCAGGTATTCGCCTACGACAATGGGAAAATCATACGAAAAATTAATTACCTCCAGATTTTGGTTAAAGAAAAAATCCAGACAGTTAATTTCGACATAGTCTAGCTAAGGAATTACGACATGATCTTTGAGAAACCATCGTTGTATCAATATAACCCCTTAATTAATTAAAGTACTGGCCAGGTAAAATTTCCTTCATACTCCATCAACAAGTTAAAAGAGAAAAAGGAAAAATCTTTACATTCGATCGGACTAGAAAAGGAAAACGAGTGCAGGTATAAGGATAAAATAAAAACCTCATTACTTAAAAAGATAAGACATAAACTGTCAGCAGTCATAGTGATCAAATGCAGGAAGCTGACGAGTTCTCTGTGCGATGGTTTTCTAACTGTTCTGATGGACAAATCCTGTCCGTGGTAATCGCTTTTAAGTATATGATTGGGCGGTTAAAGGGGAAGCGGTGGATAAGGCATGTCGCAGGCTGCATCCTGCAGCCCTATACCGACAAAGCCTTCCAGCCTGTAATACCTGAAAGCACCAAATGCCGACATGCCCTTTTGCGTCAGGTGACCAAGGCTGGAAAGTCCGAAAACAAATTTAAAATAATTAATCTGTATGGGGTTCGAACCTGTGCTTACTTACCTTGTATTTATCTTGGTGGTGTACTAGCCGTTACACCAACTAATTTCAAGTTTTTTCCTATATTCTCTTAAGTCCCAAATTCTGTATAAACCGTTTAAAATCCGTCCTGTTAAGTGGCTTCGTAAATTTATCAGCTGAGTTGTCCTTGTTTTCTATGTACTAGAAGCTGATATTTCCTGCTTGGACCTCCTGCCGTACGTAGTGATATTCGACTTTGATATAATGCTTTTTCCGCAATATTTGGACCTTTGCCACCCACCTGAGTGCCCTTGTATTATCTTCCAAAATAGGAATGGGGCCCTTCGGTATAAGTTCTAGCTTTATTAGGAAATTCCTGATCCCTGCTGCTTTAATGGCAGCTATACCGGCTCTAACGTACTTTGTTTTTATAGTACATTTCGTAATAACACCCTGTAGTTTCGAAAGCCATAATACGGATGTTTCAGTTATGAAGAATACATACCCTGTAATGGACTTAGCTGATTTTTTATATACAAAGCTTGTATCCACTGTTTCGAACAGTCCTAGGTTGTTGTACTGTAAGTATGGGTGGCCCTGTTCCAGCTTTCGGTACCGAAACGACAAGTTTGCTGTACTATTTAAGTACCGTGGCAGTTTTTTGACATATTTCTAATATTTTGGAGAAGGGTTCCCTATAAACCTAGCCTAGGTCGACGTTGCAAACGTTGTATCAGGTTTGGTGATGTAATTAAAGAAGTTAAATTTCCTTACCAGGTTTGCGTATTCGAAAGTGTTTTCCTTGCTAGTTACGCCGTTATGTTTTATAGCGTGCTTTAAGTAATCCTTAACAAATGGGGTGGGTTTTTTTCGCATTTCGTTCAAGCCGATTAATTTTAGTAACTTTTCGATATACTGCTGTTAGTTTAGCCTGACGTTTCCAGTTAGGGAGGAGCGTATAAGCCGTACGTCTAGGTATTAATCTGCGTTACCTAAGTCCTTAACGGGTACGTCCTCGGCGAGCTTTTCTGCAGCGTCTTTTAAACGTTCCCTGCCAGTTCCGAAAAGCAGGAAGTTATCTACATATGATAAGATAACGTTCCTTGTCTTTACGTTGCGATAAATCGCGTCGTTCGATATTAACGGAAGAAAGCTAAGCTTTATAAGTAGCTCTTTAACTTTTTCCTGCCAGGTGGCTCCGGCTTATTTTAGGCCGTATAAGGGGTTTATTAGCTTGATAATTATTTCAGGTAAGTACCCGTATTTCTTCCTATCCTTCGAGTATACCTCGAAATATTCCTTAAGTATGGCAAATTACTTCATGTAAATATCTTCCTTTAGGTTGCCATTTAGGTAAACTGCAATAAAATCGATTTGTATGATGTGCCATCTCAAATGGGCTGCAAAAGTTATTAAAATTTTACAGTGTACAGCTTTTGCGGTGCTCGCAGCTATTTCGTTATAATCGATACCTTTCCGTTAGGTAAAGCCTTTGGCGTAAATACGGGCCTTATATTTCTCTAGCTTCTTTGTAAACGTATACTTTTTTTTTTCGCACCCATTTCGCGTTTACCAGGTGCCCATGGGCCTTATCCGAATTAGGGGATATGAACTTGAAGGTTTCACGCAAGAGCTTCTTCTTGATTTCTGTAAAGATTGTTTTGAGTTACATTTTTCGTTCTGGGCTCTCCATAGTTTCTTTTAGTGACGGGCCGTCGTCGACTGTGACGTATCCATGGCTCCCAACAAAGTCGTCGTCGTTAATTATCAGTAGGAAGCTCTGGAGCCCTTTTAGGTCGGAATTTTCGCCTTTTTGGGTTAAAGCTAGCTTCAATTCGTGCATTAGCTCCGGGGCTTCGTCCGGGGCTTCCAGGACGTATAGCTCTGAAACCGTTTTTTTCGGGCGCCCTTTTTTGCGCTTAACCTTCTTGGCTTTTTGATCTGTATCATCTTTTAAAATAACGTTATTGTCCTTGTTTTTTACTCCAACGTCTGGTTTCTGACGGTATCTCAAACGCTTCTGTACAGGCTGTGGAAGTAATCGAATAATATCCCTAGGGTTAGAGGGCTATCCTGGCTCTTCCAGGTTTTCATAAACTGTAACGTATGGCGTAATAAGTATTTTGCCGCTTTTTAGCAGCCATACCTTGTAATTGTAAGTGCCTTAATAATCTAATAACATACCTTTTACTTTACGGGCTGCTAACTTCTCTAACTTAATCCTGTAATTCTTATCAATCAAAACGGTACACCTACTACTGAGAATTCGAAGGTAACTATTTGCTAAAATAGACAGGATAATGAGCGTATTCATTAGAGGATCAGCTATCTATCAAGATGGCAGAGAGCCATACATATATACACAACATCTACAGGAGTCATGTTACTGTACTTGTTAGGAAGACCTTGACTCTCACTTCAACACTATTATCAAGCTTATGGGATTTTTCAGGGTTAAATGCTTTCTTAAAGCATTCTAATAACGTTATATCTTTTACTGTAAACTGTCTAGTTTTGTTAATTATATGCGTTATAACTTCCATAATAAAGTCCCAAAAGTAGGTAAATATTTTTATCTGGGTAAACGTCGTACGGGCTTTATCCTGAAAAAATTGGATACCTCTCTCTGCTACACCGTTTTGATACTAGTTATGGAAGCTGGAAATCACCAGCTTAATGCCTTCTACTACGCAGATTTTCTTAATAATTGTTATGCCGAATTCCCTGCCGTTATTAAGGCGCAGAATATGTATTGTCTTTTTCTTACCTTTAAGGGAAAAAGCCTCCAAACGTTTGCTAATTTGCGTAATATACGCGCATAAGCTTCTCTATACTTCGTTTTTAGTTTTGAACGAATAATACTTTTTGCAACGGGAAAGATCGTCTATAATAAAATTGAAATAACCCTTATTTTCGATATTAACAGGCTTAACAGACTTTACATCACATCAAATAATCTCCTTCACAAACGTTGCTTTTCTTTAGGGGTTAGTAAATGGGATTTTCCGTATCTTCCTTTCGTTACAAGCTATATAAAGAAGCTTTTTTACTTCCTTAAGGTCTAAATTTATCCTCGTAAACCTCTTGATAATCCAAATTAATCGTTCTGTATTGGGGTGGCAGAGGCAGCGGTACTAAAGGATAATTTTCTTCATAACTTCTTTAGTTATAAAAACCTTTCCGGCCTTAAAGGTACTCTAAAGTATTTTTTTCAGGTTATCGCCGTCCTTACCGAATGCCTCCCCTAGCCCGTACCTCTATTAATCGTTATTCCCTAATTTTGGGGCCTTAATAATGGGCTCCGGCTTGCCGTGAAGCCATAAAAAGAAACCTCTCCGAATAACGTTAATCGTTATCAGCTGTAATCCATCAGGGTTTACCAAGGTATTCTTATTTAGGTATCCCCCCCTTCTGTAGTACATCTTTCCAGAGAACACCTTCAGGGGAAACGTATTAATATATAACGTATACTTTACCGTGATCTCGTTCTTCTCTTTACGGGGGCCCCTTAAGGGCTACTTTACCGTCCCGACAAAGGTAATAACCACTAGGCTACCCCTTATCAAAATCTATATTTTTTTGGATCTGATATCTAGGACGCTGTTGCGTTCGAAGTTCTTGATATTGTTGGTAATATTAACGTTAGTTCCTAAATCCCAGAGCAATTTGTTTTTATCGACTTCCATGAAGAAATGAACGCGTAGAAGCACCATGGCGCTTCCTATAACAACTGCTTTAATTGCTTTAGCTGCTTCGATTGCTATAATTACAATGTATTTGGCTGCTATAGCTGTCTCTGCTTTAGGGCTCTCGTTTACTGTGATTACCGTTCCGGGGTAGTTAGCTGCTGTGGATACCTCTTGAAGCTCCTCGTCGACAGCTGCTTTAGGGATATGGAGGTTGCTTTAAAAAAAAATCTGGTAGATCCGGTTAATAGTCCGAAACGGCTTTTACTTCGGCTTACCTTCAAGTTTACAAAAAAGTATCTAGGCCCGAAAACATCGAAAACGTTCCATATCCTAGAAATAATTTGCGAGCCCAACTTTTTTCTAAATCCTCACTTTTTTTTCCTTGACATTTTTTTTCGGCATCGCGCCTTTAAAGCGGAAGGTTTAAACGATAATTTATACCTACTAGAAAAAGTGTTTACGACGGCGAACCGGAATTACGCCTGCCACTCAAAAACAAGCTACAATATCTGCCTATATTTCGTTGGGCGCACCAAGACGTATATGGCTATACGATAACAAAAAACCTTATTACTGTTTTTATAATATCCAGTTAGGTTCGAAAAATCGGAGAACTAATAAGTTTCGAAAACAATACTATTTGTTATAGCCTCCGGTATATAGCAGGCAATAGCCTAAATCAGAATAATTCGTATTTCCTTTCTGTTACCCTTCAGTTACTAACATATACAGAAAACGTAAGCAAGTTTTTTTGAAACCATATTCTCGATCACGCGCCGAATTTAGATACGTTTTAAAAGTATTATCTAAGCCGAAACGTATATGTTAACTTTTGGGTTATCTATATGAACCACTAACCCCAACAAATACTCGTCTAGCAATCTACCAGTTACGGATCTTCTAAAAGCAATCGATGGTTTTATTTACCTTACTTCGGAGCAATCCGAATTTATTAACTAATATTTTAAGATTTTGCGTATAGAATACGACCTTAACAAGATCTTTAAACGGTTCTTTAATTATAATGACGCTCGTTTTAAATTCCGAATAGCAAAGAAAAAATTGTTTAAGAATTTAACAAGTACTATCAGAAAGAAATGGGCTAACGAGCAGGCGGTAGAAAACATCGAACGCCAAACCCAAGGGTTGGCTTTCGCTCCGTTCGAAAATACTCGTCCCGCGCGTCTTATGAGTTCACACTAGGAAAAGCTCGTCGAGGCGCTCACAGCATTTCTTATCTGCGACCTTAAAACACAGCGGCGTCGCAGGACTAAGGCGATTAATGCTATTATGGCATACTGTGATATTAAAAAACCTCTTCCAACAAAAGTTACCAAGGCGAAACAACTACCTGTTCCGGCCGAGCTACGATAAGAGGATGCGATAAAGCAGTTAAGACAGTCTGTTTTCGTCAAAACCGAAGGCGAACGACTTTTTAAATATTTTATTTACGTCGGTAAGGCCCTTATTCTCCAGCCAGATAACGTAAAAGTAAGGGGCTACTGCCGACCCTTCTATGGCCCTCGCGAGGTAACTAGATACTTTCGAAGCTAACACCTATCGAAAATAGGCCTGAACGATAGGATTAAGTATCCTATCTGTTTTAAAATCGCGTTAAAGGATAAAAAACATCTTTAACGTCATGCGGAAGATCTTCATAAAATCAAAACAAACGAAAAAGGCTAGTACTGATGATATTTACTAAAAGATTAATTAGGTTAACTTTATCCATTTATTAAGGGTGCTAAGTCGATTAAATTGTGATATTGGTATACGCTTTTTAGGTTCTGAGATATCTTTACTTCTTTACGAATTTTTAATCTTACTACTTAATAGTACTTAATTAGCTGGGTCGGTTTTGATGTTGGCATACATTCTTTAAGTAAATAATTCTGCGGTTTCCCTTTCGTCAGCCTTTAATTATTTTGACTTTAATTATGGTACCGGAATTATCCCAATTTATTTAAGTTGAACGTGCGATTCCAGGGCTTGAAAAACAGGGGATATATGGAGGTTAGTGACATGAATGACGAGATTGTCGACGGGAAAATGGAGCAAAGGGACTACCAGTATTTAAGAACTGGGATAACGGCCAGATTTAAACCAGGAAACTGGGGAGAAACAATAAACAGATTCGCACCAAAGTAGTATTTTCATTTTTACAAATAACATCTTAATAAACCAGGTTCTGTAGGCAATTAGTGCATACAGGTGTTGCCGGCTGGAAGGCTTTGTCTGTGTAAGGCTGCAGGATGCAGCCTGCAACATACCTTGTCCACCGCTTATCCTTTAACCGTATAAGCGTATATATAAAGGCGATTACTGTCGGATATAGGGGATGTTAGTTGCGTCGTTGTATTCAGCTAATTGTGCAGCTTCTCAGTGCGCATACTGCTTTGTATAACCTAGCAACGGAACAATTACTGTCAGATATAGGGGATGTCAGTTGCGTTGTTATATTCAGTTAATTGCGCAGCTTCTCAGTGCGCGTACTGCTTTTGTGTAGCCTAGCAACGGAACAATTATCCTCCGATCAAAGCGTAGCCTTCTGTAACTAGGGTACTTTAGCACCCTTGCTAGCTAACACACCCCCTCAACGCCTTAAAGAATTCGGGGCGTTAATCGCTACACTTTCATCACTCTTTAAAGCCACAGCTTTCCATTCAACCTTTCCTCCGGTAATTATCTCCTAATCAGCCAATTCCTCATCAGAAATCGCTCTTAAAATCTTCCTCCGCAAGTCCAGGGCTTCTGTAATATCCACCAATCCTAACTGCTTTCTGAAGTGCCTAAAAGGTTCTTGGGGTAAGGCTTTAGTTAATCCATTAGCTAACATATCGCTTATAAATATAACATAAAATGATCTGGATTGCCTCGGCTGGAGCAGCTTATCCGCTTGACGGCGACAAGGAGTTAGCGCTTACAATTTTTTAGCGGGTCATTAGCTTAAAACAGAAGCTAAGCCCACTGAAGCCCCACTAAGTTGCGCTACTTTACAGAAACCCGGGTGCGAAGGTGCTTTAAGGGTTAACGTCAATGATACTGCTGTCTCTCTTCTTCCTCTCAACACCACGTTTTCTATCATTTTCAGTGCGAAACCAAGGCAAAATGGGGCAAAAGCTGAAAGCTGCAGACGTTGAAACAGAATCAGAAACTCCTGCGGCATAGCTAAACCCCGATGCGTGTAAAGAAGACCCTACAGCAGCTAGCCCGATGGACAACGTCTCGGTGCGCCGAATGCGAGGTTGCAATTTGTAACAATGACCGGTGTTGGTACATGTATCATAGTGC
Organism: Monosporascus sp. 5C6A; assembly: GCA_004155035.1. Taxonomy (NCBI): domain Eukaryota; kingdom Fungi; phylum Ascomycota; class Sordariomycetes; order Xylariales; genus Monosporascus; species Monosporascus sp. 5C6A. The sequence goes on along the minus strand of QJOB01000090.1, from coordinate 34,665 downwards.
AAAATAGGTGTGGCTAAAGGTAGCTTTGCCTGAAGAAGTTAATTGGGTGATGTGGGCGAATCAAAATTGAAAGCCTGCCCACCTAAAAAAAATTGTTAACGCTAACTCCTTGTCGCCGTCAAGCGGATAACATGTGCGCTTTGGTTACGAACCTTGAGGCGCGGGACTGCTCCGAGAAACGGTTCCGATAGAGGTCACCAGCTGCTGGTACCGTGCTGATCACATTCGTTAAGGGTAATGGCAAGTACTGGGTCTAAGCACATATATGGCACAAACATACTTTCCCACATGAATTTATCCGTAGAAGCCATTTAGAGAATTCATTTCCCGTGTTAGCCTGACAAACTAGCTACCTACATCATGCATCCCTGCTTCTGATAGACTAGCAACCAATATTATGTCAAGACCTTCATGCCAAACCTTCCCTACCATTCACAAATTGCCTCGTCTTGGGTAGACCTTCCTGGTTAAGGTTGAATAGTTGTACATCAAGCCTCGCCCATCATCCAAGTTCTCCGCATCGAGGTACAAGTCGCTGTTCCAGGCAGGATAGAAGCGCTTGCTGGTATAGTTGTCTTGTCCTTCTGCTCCTGTATGAGTGGTATTCTCGACCTTGATCCTAGGTTCCTTTGCGACAGGCGCTGAAAGTTCGGCTCGCTTGTAGGGAGTGTCATCATCATCCGGAGCCTCCCGCTTTTTCAAGGGACTGGTAGGAGCAGTGTGGTTCTTCTCGGTAGGCTCCAGTAGTGGCTGGTAGTGAGCTTGGGCCGTAGCACCATCCTTGAAGCCGGCCCTGGCGGCGAGCTTCTCCCAGTCGATCTGTTTGGGAATTCTTCGGTTAGCATCGCGTCCGGTAGGGAGGGGATACAAATGAAACCATGCTACTTACCTCTGGCTCCGTGCCAAAGCATTCCTAGACCTTGGCGAGGGCCATCATGTCCTTTGCAGTGATGAACTGTTTGGTAGGCGCCATCTTGCTTGGTGCTGGAGGGCACTTCTGTTCGGACTGATATGGCTATTATTGGCAGGAACTGGTAGGAGTTGTGATTTTGTAATGTACGTCGTGAAGAGATTGTTGGCCACCCAGCGTATGAAAAAAAGGTGGCCCGCTAAAAATCTTGAATAAAAAAAGCGGGGCATGTTTGACGCGTTAAATAGCTAAACGCGAAAGTACGTACCGAAGAGCGGGGGTGGGGTTGCGGGGCACCATCAAGCCTGGTCTGCAGAAATAGAAACGCCTCTTAGGAGACAGAACGGGCAGTTGAACCGGATAGGAGATGCTGGAAAAGCTGCAGGCAAAGCCAGGGATATCTTTAAATAATCGAACATTGCCTGTACATGCTTAAAGCCTCTTTCGCGCTTACCCCATGCTGTTTAGAACTCCTCGCTTTCCGGTACTCGTCGAATAGTGCGAACTTCCGTACTGGCAGCAAGCCTCCATTTCATAGCATAAATTCGTCTGCGTTAGCTCCATGTCAGTATCCGGTCCGTAGAGAAGACAGCCCAAAACTTCTAGATCTAATACCCAACAATGTCATAGGCGAGTTATCACATGTGGTAGAGGCAATAAATCTATCAGACGAATATTACGGCGAAAGCTTTTACCTAATAACAGAAGGCAAAGTTGCTAAACAGAATAAGAATAGGCACAGGATGATCCCTTAACCCGGGACATAAGATTGGGCTTATTGACTCCCCCGGTTTGAAGGCACATCTAGAAATTTAGCCGTAATTCCCACCAAGAAGATCTGAGTTGAGTAATGTTCCTAGCTAGGGTTATTCTGGTACATTCTGGATTCCGAACATGGGATAAACATTTCTCGCTTGGCGCGTTGTTAGATAATTGTATCACGTCTTGTGCCTATACGCGTCGCGCTATCTGTCAAGGCTGGACTTTAGGGCGAGTAAGTACTGATGGGCTTGCATGGTAGCCTTAACATAGAATATCCACTAAGTTACCGGCAAAGCATTTATTCATCAAAACCGTAGCGGGAAGGTATCCATCGGAAAGGTCCACAGCGGAAGCAGCCGCGAAATCAACAACCCTTTACTTCGTCTTTATTTCGTCTTGAACCTAATAGTATACTTGATATGCTTCATCACTATGAATTTTTATCATGAGGTGTTTGCTCAGCTTTGGCAACCTTGATTGTTGCTGATATGGGTGCCATCACCGATTACTGATATATCAGGTCATGCGTGCCATGCATCAATAAGTAATTGGGCCTATCAGCATTGCGACAATTGGCCGTCGCAGCTATGGCGGCGGCTGTGTTAAACGGCTGTGTTGGCCATGGGCATCAGCCAATCAATATAGCCCCCCCGGTCGGTCAGTTTCGTAAGCGAAATCTGCAAGGCACATCTCTTATCTTTCGTAACGTATTTTCATCTTCAAAATAAACACTTCCTGCTTGAACAAATCTGACCTTCACAGTCTGGGTTGACTCGGTTAGGGGCATTCGATCCCTTTGAGGCCATCTAGAATTGGCTGTATGTATACATCACCATAAATCCGGTGGTTTCCCAACAATGAACCCCCCCGACCGTGGGAAAAAGGATTGCGTCGATACCGATGACAAGATCGCAGCGCCCGGCGATTTTAAACGAAGAAGACTTGGCTATGAAGACCACGATGGACACCTCGGCCGTATACGAGAACGAAACCTGACAAGATTGTCGCATGACGATTATACTGTCGGTTGGATATGCGCGCTTCCTTTCGAGATGGCTGCCGCTGTGGCCATGCTGGACGAAACTCATGAGGGCAATACCCCGAAAACCCACAACGACATCAACACATATACGCTTGGTCGTATTGGCCTACACAATGTCGTTATTGCCTGCCTTCCGACCAACGGATACGGTACAAATAACGCGGCGGCCGTTGCGGCCCATATGAGTGCGAGCTTCCCTTGTCTGCGCATACGTTTGATGGTTGGCATTGGTGGCGGAGTCCCGGGGGAACTTGATATACGCCTGGGCGATGTGGTTGTTGGTAATGCAGTGGTACAATATGATCTGGGGAAGATTATTCAGGATGGCCGTTTCCGGCGAACAAGTAATCTGCAAAGCCCCCCGCATAGTCTCATGACAGCCGTCGCCAAGTTGCAATCGAATCATATATCCGAGCCCAGCAAGATGTCCGTTATCCTTTCCGAAATGCTCGAACGATACCCATCGATGAGTAACTATACCGACCGTAGCCTGCTGGAGGATTATCTGTTTGACAGCTCCTATGACCACAATGAACGGTTTACCAGTTGCAGAAACTGCGACAGGTTTAAACTACTGGAACGACCGAATCGAGTTAATAAAGAACCAAAGATTCACTACGGTGTCATCGCCTCTACAAACCGCGTTATGAAACATGGGAAGACAAGAGATCAAACAGCACAAGAGTTCAATGTTCTTTGTTTTGGGATGGAGGCAGCAGGCTTGATAGGTCATTTCCCGTGTCTGGTTATTCGCGGGATCTGTGATTATTCCGATTCCCATAAGAACAAGCAATGGCAAGAATACGCAGCTGCCACCGCTGCCGCATATGCCAAGGAGTTGCTCTCGGTGATACATCCGACCGACACCCAAAGGATACCGACTACTACACTACCCCCCCCTCCTGGTATGTTCCTAGCTGCTTTACATTATTTAATTTCGCTTACAAGTTAATAGGACAGCCGGCGTCACGAGATCAGCGCGAAGCCCGGTGCAAAGAGATATTAGCCCGGTGGAAAGAGATAATAGCCCGGATAATAGCCCGGCGGAAAGAGATATTTGCCCGGTGGAAAGAGATAATAGCCCGGTGGAAAGCCCGGCGGAAAGCGATATTAGATTCCCTCAGGTTTGAACAGATCGGTTCTCGACAGGCCAATATCCAGGCGGCCTATAAGAAATCATGCGAATGGTTGCTGCAACACCCCGACTATGTGGATTGGCAAGATCCCACCAAATTCAGCCAACACAATGGCTTCCTATGGATCAAGGGGAAGCCTGGTGCCGGGAAGTCGACCTTGATGAAGTTCGCCTATTTACAAGCAACGAAAAAAACCTTTCACAATGAAGTTATAGCTTCATTCTTTTTCAATGCGAGAGGAGACGAGCTTGAAAAATCGACAGCAGGAATGTACCGGTCCTTATTGCTGCAGTTATTCGAAAGGCTGCCGGACCTTCGGAAAGTGCTGGATGATCCAGATCTCGTCTTTCAACATCAGCGCCCTTCTTTCACATGGGAAACCCAAATGCTCTGTAACCTTTTTGTCGAAGCTATAAAGCGCCTCGGCCAGCGACCTTTGACTTGCTTTATTGACGCTCTTGACGAGTGTGCCGAAGACCAGGTTCGAACAATGATAGAGGACTTTGAAACCCTTGGACAACACAGCTTTGAAACTGGGACCAAGCTTTACATTTGTTTCTCTAGCCGTCATTATCCGCACATTAGCATCCAGCATGGTCGGCAGCTGATTCTAGAGGACCAGGTCGGTCACGGACAAGACCTGGAAAGATATGTACGGAAGAAGCTGACAACTGGAACGGGCAAGTTCGTCAAGGAAATCGGGACCGAGATCCTTCAAAAGGCAGCCGGCGTCTTCATGTGGGTTGTTCTTGTTGTCGCCATCCTCAATAAGGAATTTTCCAGAGGTCGCTACTTCGCAGTAAATAAAAGGCTCCAAGAGATTCCGGCCAAACTTAGCGAGCTGTTTAAAGACATCTTGACGAGAGATAATGAAAATATGGCCGATCTGCTGCTCTGCATTCAGTGGATACTTTACGCAAAACGTCCCTTAAAGCGCGAAGAGTTTTATTTTGCAGTCGTATCTGGGTTGGAACCGGAACAGGCTATGGTTGAATGGAATCCTGAATACATCACTGCAGATGCCATGGACCTATTCGTCCTGACGTCTTCCAAAGGACTTGCTGAAGTTACCAGATCTGAGGATCACACTGTCCAGTTTATTAACGAATCGGTACGAGAGTTCCTCATCAAGGACAATGGCCTCCATGACTTGTGGCCAAACCTGGCCGCAGATTTCCCAAGCATGAGCCACGATCGACTAAAGCAATGCTGTTACAACTACATGCAGATAGATATCTCCAGCTACGTTGCGTTCGACGACACATTTCCGAAAGCATCCTCTCTCGAGGCAAAGGAGTTGCGACAAAAACTATCGAAGAAATTCCCTTTTCTTCAATACGCAACTCGCAATGTTTTGTATCATGCCGATCAGGCTGCAGCAGGGTTATACCAAGACGAATTCTTGAAAACATTTAACCTCGGATCCTGGAAACACCTAAACAACGTATTTGAGATGTATGAAGTCCGTCGTCACACGTCCTCTGTAAGCCTTTTATATGTTCTTGCCGAGACCAACCTAGCAGAACTTATAAAGGCCGTACTCCATTACCGTCCAGAAGAATTCTATGAACTAGGAGGGCGATATCAATACCCCCTTTACGCTGCCTTGGCCAATAGCCATCGGAATGCAGTTAAGGCTCTTTTGCAATTGGAGCATAGCCCGTCAAAAGATGACATTACTGCTCGGCTGAAGTACGGGCGAGATTTTGCAGCTTGCAAGGGGCAGACGCCGCTTTCATGGGCCGCCGAAAAGGGGCACAAAGAGATCGTGCAGCTGCTGCTCGACAAGGGCGCCGAGATCGACGCGAAAGATAGCAACAGCCGGACGCCGCTTTCATGGGCGGCCGAAAAGGGGCACAAGGAGATCGTACAGCTGCTGCTCGACAAGGGCGCCGAGATCGACTCGAAAGATAAAATATATAGCCAGACGCCGCTTTCATGGGCGGCCAGGAACAGGCACAAGGAGATCGTACAGCTGCTGCTCGACAGGGGCGCCGAGATCGATTCGAAAGATAACAACAGCCGGACGCCGCTTTCATGGGCGGCCGGGAACGGACACAAGGAGATCGTGCAGTTGCTGCTCGACAGCGGCGCCGAGGCCAACTCGAAAGATGAGGATGGTCGGACACCGCTGTCGTGGGCCGCCACGAACGGGTATGAAAGTGTCATCAAGCAACTACTCGAGAAGGAAGAAAATTTCAAAGTCAAAGACGATTCTGACCGGACGCCGTTATCCTGGGCTGTCGAGAATGGACATGTGACCATTTCCAAGCTATTTCCCACTGCAGATGACATCGGGCCGAACCCTAAGGGCGAGAGCGAACAGGCCAATCCCGGAAGTTCGATGAATATCGGTGGAGAACAAGCTCTCCAGATAGATGGCCACCTACGAGGCCATGATGTCGTACACCTTGGCCCATATACTGATTCCGGTTACGTCACCCTAGTACAAGAGCATGGCAAGTACATTCAGACTACCCAAAAAGACCAACATACACAGACTGGCAGAGAAGCTGTTTACCAACCTCAGAATGACGGATTGGATGGGTCGACAGCAGGAACCGATCCTACAGATGTCGATGCGAAAGAGATAGAGTCGGATGAAGTTGAGACAGTTTATTCCGATGCATCGAGACTATCTGCATATGATGAGTCCTACGTATCTGAGTTGGTTACCATCCTGCTCAAAGATACTCATCTGGAGAGGCTTGACCGTCAAGCTCAAGAAAGAGTTTCGCTGGTTCTTCCTGAGTTGCTGAAAGCTTTCGCTCTTAGATTTGGGCACCGGGCGTCGACTCAAATGCATCGTGATATTATGATGTTCGTCCACAGGTATCGCCAGTGAGACTCACCTCCCAAAAACTTGTATTCTGCAAACGTTACACTAACTCGAGGGTTTTTCTTCAGTGGTATAGCTAAGCAACTCATGGACGAATGCTTTCATCCAGAAGGTGAAGAACAGAGTCCTCACGATGTCGTTCAAGCCAGCGACTCTGATGCTATGACTTTGAATGAGATCATGAACCGCTGGCATGGACACCAGACTGAATCAGGGGAAGACAATATTCTTGATCCTAATACTCACGACAACGGCAATCCGGACCTTGATAGTCACGATGGCGATGATCTTGTCCTTGATAGTCACGATGGCGATGATCTTGTCCTTGATAGTCACGATGGCGACGATGACCAAGCATCTCATTCAATCTACCAAAACTCCGACGAATATGGGGCTACGCCGATGATTGCATCATACCGCGATACGCTTATGAAAAGCTCTGCGTATAATTGGCTCCTTGCAACTTTGAAGAAGGAGGTATATTTGGTCCCAGGAGAGCTAAATACTATAGACATTGTCAGACGTACGATTCTATCTTCTCTTCCATCATCTCACAGAGTCAGCAGAAGAACTTCTTCGGAAACTTTCCGAGTCGTATTCGATATTGATTGGCAGCCGTTGGCGTTTTTTACAGAGCAACAGTACAACGAGGAACCACACGAGGCTGTTAAGATAGCCATTACCTTGACTGGATCTCTCAGGAATGCTCAGTCGCTGACATGTGCAGAATACATGTGCCAAACATGGCCATCAAGCGGGAAACGGACTATACGACTGCTTCAAGATGTGCTCCACAATGAACCCGGTTGTCGGTGTGAATGTAAGAATTCAGGCTTATTTAGCGCGAAAACTGTCATAACTAATTGTCTCTAGGCAAATTCCCGGATGATACAACACTCACTGCGTGGATCTATGAATCAAAATTTATGGTAGAGGCCTATGGAATCGGAGATTCGGTCGCAGAAGTTGGTGAACAGCTTGCATGGCTCGGCGCTGCCCTTCGGTCCTCTTCACTTGAACGGGGCATATCTTGCTGCACGCCATTTATTCAAGATATTCGTAGCGGAGATGTTTCAAATGATAACCCCAGGGTTTCTGATACACCAGATGTGACCTACACCATTCGTTTCGGAATTGGAAGAGGAAGGGAGACCACTGAGCCTTTTAATGGCCAATGTTGGCACGACTTGTTCAGGAACCCCGTGCTTGTTATGGGATTTCCAATACCAGCGAGGGTTCAAGATAATACTGGCCTTGAAATCCCCCTTGACATTATGGCCGGGCTAGCTCAAACGCGGCAGGTCAATACTTTTGGTGGAAAGCTGTTCATCAAGGGCTTCTCGACTATGTTGGTGCCGACAGACCGACGTGCAGATATGCTTATCTGGCATCTTGTTTACAAAGAGGATGGAAGCCGCGTTTCTTATCTAGATGCTCCCGTTTCCCACCTGGGAGACCTTAGCATTTCCGACATAGGGAAAGCAAGGCATATTCTTGGTTGGTGTTCAGAAGCTAAGTTCTACGCAGGTATAAAGTACTCATGCCACCAAAATGTACGGTCGCTAACACGTGGCTGTTTCATAGGAACCGCGGACGCTCCTTATCCCATCACTAAGTCTGGTCTACCTCGACCTTACGATGGCTGTTTCTTGCATAATATTGAGGTATCTGCCGGTAAAATGATCACGGGCTGGTCCCGATTCAGCATTGCCAGCAAAGATATACCACTTCATGTGTCTCGTGACGGCTATATACCGAGACTGAAGTGGCTCGCTTCCAAATTTGTGATCCTGTGGGACGAGCAAGATAAACGAGGCTGGATGATCAATGGAGTCAGCGCCTTGCTACATCTTCTACGGGCATCTCTTGAACATGACAGCCATGGAGAGCTACAATCTGCATTTCTCTTCAAACGAGGCGATATTCTAGAACCATCCGAGCCGTACAAGGTCGACTCCGCTTTCGAAATACTTCTGAACGACAGTAATAGGAAAATCAAGTTATATCAAGAGAAGAGTGACTTTATTCGTCTTGAAGATCGAGTTGGCAATCTCTTCAACATCCTAGAGAAGCTGATTGACCATCAGATTAACGCCGCCAGGGACCATGACTTGAATATGATCCATACACCACGGAGATATCTCGGAGGTTGGGACTTCTGGGACTTGGCTAACGAGCAAGACCCTTTCAAACCTTATGTCGCTGAACTTCAACCCATTGGTAAAGGTTGGGTTGACTTCACCAGGGCCATTTACGCAGTCACGTTGTTCGGACGAGGTTTTGGCGAAATAATCCGGCCGTCTCCAGCTAGTCAGTGCCCTTACTTGGCCGAATTGCCAAAAGAAAAGTATTATCTGGCAACTAGCACTTCAGACATTCGAAAAATCATGGCAATGATCGGCAACCAGGAAGGGAAACCTATGAAGCTTAGCGACAATATAGTTTGGCATACTACCACCAAGATCAATGAACCCTGCAAGTGTGCTGGGAAGCCTGGAGATGACCACTCAGATGTTGTTCAAGTTCTTCTGCCATTGGAAGTTTCAAGGCCGTTGCCGCAAGGAAAGGATCTCAATCACTTGGATAATCACGGCGCCATCATTTTTGGTTTTAGTACAGCTTTCAAGTGGTTTTGGAAGGATGATGGAAATCCCGAAGAAGGCGATCCTCCATCGACATCCCAAGAGCTCGAGGACCCAGTCTACATGGGTGACAGTGGGGTGGGATCAGAATCTGTGATGACCGTCTACAAATCGTTGTCTCCAGAGCACTACACAGTTGGTGTGTTGTGTGCCCTGGACAAAGAACTCCTAGCGATACGATTACTCTTTGATGAAAGACACGACGATGTCGAGTTACCTGTTGGGCATGACAGCAACCACTATGCACTAGGCCGTATTGGTCAACATAACGTCGTTGCTGCTTGTCTTCCGTCTGGGGAGTATGGGACAAACCCAGCTGCCAGTGCCGCTTCAGACATGAGAACAAGTTTTCCAGCGATCAAATTCTGTCTCATGGTTGGCATAGGTGGGGGTGTGCCTTCAGAGCAGAATGACATACGACTCGGCGACATTGTTGTTAGCCTACCGACGGACCAACATTCAGGCGTCACCCAGTACGATCGTGGCAAGGCCCGTGAAGGAGACATACTCGAACGGACGGGAGCTTTGCAAGGATCACCCCGTTTCCTGAGGACCGCTATAAGCCGCTTGCTATCCGACCCCGATCCCCCTAAGATGCTACTTCAAAATTACATCAAGAGTATTCAGGAACGCAAACCAGAATACAGGCACCCTGGACAAGGGAATGATATTCTCTTCGCAGCTGATTATGTGCATAATCGAGGCTACGAGACATGTTTGGAGTGCAACGGCCCTAAGAAAGAAAGAGTACATCGACCGTCAGACCAACCCCTCATTCATTACGGTTTGGTTGAGTCTGGTAATAAAGTTATCAAGGACGCGAAAACGAGGGACCAGCTGGCACAAGAACATGGTGGAATTCTCTGTTTCGAGATGGAAGCGGCGGGTGTGGTAAACATCATCCCATGTTTGGTCATCCGAGGTATCTGTGACTACGCAGATTCCCACAAGAATGACTCGTGGCAGAACTACGCCGCAGCAGTGGCGGCTGCTTATGCTAAGCTGCTTCTGTCTAAGGTGCGCAACAGCTCTGGGAATGCCACTGAGTGTGCCAGCACCTCTGCGAAACGCACACGACCCTCGTCAGAGGGCACTTCAGTGCCATCGAAACTCCAAAGATAGATGTATTGAAGAATACTGCGAGGAGACACCTCATTCCTCACATTTCTTGACTCCGACAACCATGTTGTCCCGAGCTGTGTATTGAGAAGCCACAAGAAAAGTACTGCGCTGCAGATGGATATCCTCCTCGGCTGCCGTATTAGATAGACGGACTGCGCCCCCTTACTGAAAGGGCATACTGTAACGAACCTGTCATACATCCACCTAGAGATATGAGCAGTATCCGAAATGGGGTTGTTGTTGTTGTTGTAATATTTAACGCCGAGGGGACTGCCGCAACGCGGCTATCCCAAAGCCTCCCTTAGGGCATATTGGGCGTGCTAGGCTAGGTAATGTTACTTTATATACAAAAACCCATCTAACAAATCTCGTCCTAGGACGTGTCGCTTTCGACAGGCGGTTCTAAATGTGTCTCCCTCGCGGCCCATCGGAGGGCAGTATCGTTATACTGGTTAAAAGTGATTTTGTCAGATATAGGGGATGTCAGTTGCGTTGTTGTATTCAGCTAATTGCGCAGCTTCTCAGTGCGCGTACTGCTTTTGTGTAGCCTAGCAACGGAACAATTATCCTGTAACCTTCTGTAGCTAGGGTGCTTTGGCACCCTGGCTAGCTGACAGTAGTTCCTTCTGAAGATGAGGAAGAGGATGGGGTATTGGTCCGCGTTGTATGGCGAATTCGTTTCTTCGGGTAGGAGGTTATATTAGGTTCTATAGGTCTGACAGGTTACTGATGTAATTGATTAGGATCGATAAAGTTCTAAATATCAAGCGCGCACGTTTTAGATTGGAATTCGCCTTTGAAACGGTTCCAGTCCTTGGGTCCTTTATAGAGAACAGAAGATGTGGACGGTACGGTCGCTATTGTTGTTATTAAAGTATATTAAGATAATTGCTACTGATATACGGCCTATATCGTATTAGCAAGAGCTGATTAATTGATAATTGCTTGAATTAAGCAAATGAGACCTTGAATTGTCAGATATAGGGGATGTTAGTTGCGTTGTTGTATTTAGCTAATTGTGCAGTTTCTCAGTACGTGTACAGCTTTTGTGTAGCCTAGCAACGGAACAATTATCCTCCGATCAGAGCGTAGCTAGGGTGCTCTAGCACCCTGGCTAGCTGACAGAATCCCTCTGATCGGAACATATATGTTCTAGGACTAAATCACCTTAAAGTGAAGTGCGCGTTCTAAAGCACTTGCAGCTAGTTATTAATATATAATAACAATTGATATCCTTTATATTAGCAATTGAAAGTTTTATTCGTTTAATTTACGTATATCTTAATTAATTAATTAATATTAAGACGATATAAGCTATATATTAGTTGCAATTATTTATATATATAATAGCTATAATAGCGATTATACCGTTAACGTCCTTTATTATTTACAAGGGACTTAAAGATTAACATCGTTTTAAAGGCGAATTTCAATTTAAAACGTACGCGCTTAATATTTAGGCCTATATCGATCTTAATTAAAACTTTCCGTAATTTATTAAATATATGAAGCCCGATATAACTTTTTACCTAAAAAACGATTTCGTTATCCGATACGAAATAATATAGTAACTATTCCCTTATCTTTATTTTTTAAAAAGATTACCGACAATTTCGATTATATTAACTACCTAACGTATACCCTTAAAATAACAACCGAAAATAAATAAATTTATAATTAGAACTTTACGACGTATATTTATAAAGATCGGAAGTACGATATTTTTCGTAAAAGTATTAACGATCTTACGAAATAAGTTTTAAAGTTGGTATTTTTAACGATTAAGAAAATGAACTTTTTTTTTAAAAAAAGAACTTACGGGAATAATATTCTAACTTGGCCGAATTCGGCAAAGTATACGACAGTAAGTTTTTGATTAATATTTAGCGGAAATACGGCGAATAATTAAAGCAAGTTTCAAAATTAACAAAAAAGATAAACGAATAAATTATAAATTGGCGAAAAGTTATGGCTTAAAAATAACGATATAATGTTCCGAAATGAAAACGACGATTATATAAATTAATAACCTATGTATAATATTGTCTTCTTTATAGAGACATAGATAATTATTTTCCAAATAGTTGAAAAAACCGAAATCGATAACGTTATAATTAGTTATTAAAAAATAACGGTTAATGTTATAAATTATTAAACTATAATAAATTTATAATAGTTATTAAAAAACGTTAAAGTAATATTTTTAATATTTTATAAAATACTAGCAGATTTTTTAATTGAAATCATTTTAATTAGGAAAAAGCTAAAGATACTAATAATAAACTACGTAGTAAAACCTTTAGAAAAAAAGGCCGAAACGTAATAGTTGTAAAAGTTCCTAAATGGGCCGAAATAATAATAATAATAAACGAAAGCGCTAAAAATTAAACGTACAAAAGATTCGATATAAAATATATTAAATTTTATATATATATTACCTTAATATTATTACGCATTTTTAATAAAACTTCAATAAAATTTACCCAAGTAAGGTAATTACGATATTAAGCTAGGACCGGATTGTTTCCAATTAGTTTTTAAAGGGAAAATTAATTATCTAAGAATTAAAATAACTTCTAAAGGAAGTAAGATAAATACCGGCGTATTTTTACTTTTTAATTAACGTAATATTATAAACGTTACGTTTTACTCTTTAAAAAATTTAGTCATTTTAGACTTAGAGTTTACGATATATATTTTTAACTTAATTAATAAGTTTCTAAATCATAAGATAAAAAATTTAAAACAACAAAATATAAGTAAGTAATAATTTCGTTTTAATTAATAATATAAAAAAATAAATATATTACTTTTAATCTTAAAAGGTTTAAAGCGTTGCGGTTATACGACGTAACCTATTACGAAAATTTCGCATATAATTTAATATTACTCCGGTAATTCCGAAAAAAAGCGTATTAATGGGATAATAAAAAACTAAATAATTATATTCGAAATTAATATAACCAGGTTATTAATACGTTAATAAATAAGTTTAATTCGTTTGTTATCGAAAGTATTAACGTAATAATACTTTATGTAACCTTGGTTACTTACAGACGAAACGTTAATTTAATAATAGCGAGATTATTACGGACCGGTAATAACATTTTATAGTACCTAAAGTTAAAATATTTAGGCTTTGAAATAATCATCTAATTGCAGTTTTATATAAAGAGAGTACGTTTAAAAGGTTTTATATTAATCGAATATTAAACATATAATAAAGTAAAAGCTAAAAGGTAAATACGCCCCGAATGAAAAAAGGAAGATTCCCGATTAGAATAATAAATCGTTATCGACTTTATAAGTTTCGAAAAGAAATCTTAAAAGATATAAATATATTATAATTACTATTAATAGATACTTAAGTTCTATTTAGAATATTTATTTTAAAAACTAAAAGTAAAATATATTAATTATAATATTCCGATAATTCCTAAAGGTTTTAAAGAATTAAAATAAAGTTTTCCTATAGATGATCGAATATGATAACGAAATCTTAAAAAATTATTAATTTCGAGATTTGTTTTAATCGCCTTTTTTTAATATTAGATTTAAGCCTTTAGTACTATATACCTAGGCCTAAAATAAGGATGAAAACGTTTAAAGGGTATAATTAAGGAAAAAGTAATTGCGATGCTAAATAATATTAAATTATTTTCGTTTTTAATCCTATATATTTTTAAATCGGTAATATATTTATATAATCGTACTTTTAAATACGTACTCTTTTAATAAAGCTTATATAAAATTCATTATATTTATTTAACGTATAAAAACAACGTTATAATATTTAATCGAAAACTATAATATGCTTATTTACGAACATACGGTTATATAATTTACGTTATAATAATTACCGTTATAAAAGAATTAGGACTTTAAAAGCTAAATCTTAAAACGTAAATTAGTTACCTTATCGGTTACCGATTTACGAATATTTACGAGATTTGGAACTTATTAATTAATAAGGTTATCGCTATTAAAAACATGTAATTTAATAAAAGAAATTACCTTTTTAAGTATTATTAAAAACCTAAAGGGTAATTTTTTACGTATTATAAAAAAAGGCTAGAAAATCTATAACGATAAGTAAAATTATTTAAGTAAGGCTTAGGTTACTTGAATATATAAATAAAAAAAATAAAAACTTAAACGGAATATTTCGTTACCGGTTGGTTAAAAAGGGTAATATTAAAATAGTATAGACGTATAAGATATAGGGAATAAAAAAAGGTAAGTTTATTCGTATAGGATTAATTATTTTTATACGACCGTTATATTTGAATTATTTTTATTTTTTAGCTTATTACTTTTATTAACGTTTATTTTAATAATTATTACAATTATTATATTAACGGAAATTAAAAAAAGTAACCTTAAGTTTTTATCGTTTTATTTAACCCTGAATAACGGTAAAAAACGAAAATAGTTTACTGATTATAAATATAAGCTTCTTATATATTGCGTATTAAAGAAATAATTATCGATACGATAATAAAATGTAGAAAATTTTATTTAATATATAACGATTAATTTATTTTATTAGTAAGATTAATAATTAGCTGGGAAGTTACGAAAATTTAAAAAAATTAGTTACCCGAAATATGCGTTATTTTAATTGAAAAGATTTCAATATGAAAATATATAAAGATTTTAAATCGTAAAACCGGGTATATAAACGTAATTTACTATTATCGCCGTAAGGTTATAAAAAGTTAAATATATACCCGTTAAAGGAATTATTTCGTAAAATCGAAAATGCTTACTTATAAAGTTATAAAAAAATACGATTTTAAAAAACTGTTAATTGATTTTTTAAGTAAAAAGAACTAGGTTTTAAAATGTAAATAGGTATACGTTTACAAATTCGATAAATATAATTAATTCCGAAAATGAAAAAGCCGTTTCGTTATATAAAATAATTAATAATTTAAAAACGCTTATTTTAATATATACGTATTTATATTTATTAAAAGATTCTTTTAAATTTTAATTATTGTTATAATTAAGTTTAACTTAAAGCTTAAATAATATAACGTTATAAACCTTTTCGTGAATATTAATTTTGTCAGCAGTTACAATGATTAAATGCAAGGCACTGGCGCAAACTGTGTGTTGATGTTGAACTAGACTAAAACCGTCTGGGTCAAGCTCCCATTACATACCCAAATCCATGCTCAAAGAGCTTCTTCCAGATAAAGGGTGTTCCAGGCTGCATCTTACAGCCTAGCTCACCAGCCGTGATCATCTTAAAGCACTGTCTGCCGACAAATTTACTTTATAAAATGTATATAAAAACGATTGAAAAATACCTGTAACGTAATAAAACCATTTTAATTAAAAGATTATTATATAATTTAAAAAGGTTATTTTTATTATAGTAAAAAGATTGTATTAAAACGTTTAAAAAGTTAAAATTTAACTCCGTTCCTTACGAACTTTATTATTTTACTTATTAAAAAGTGTTCATTTTTTATAGATAATATTATTATAACATATCGCGAAAAAGATTAAAATTTCGTCGATTAATTAATTTAACAAATACGAACACGATATATTTTTATAAAAGATAAAAATTTGTAATAGTTTTTTAATATTAAAATAGTTAAAAACAAACCTAATAAAAAATTAGTTATTTTAATCCGATTTCATAAACAAGTTATTTAATTTAATTTTTATGGAAAACTTAAATAACTTTTTAGATACGTTAATAACGGTCATGAAATTATTATCGAATTTTAATTTGACTTATTTAAGTTTTGTTAATAAATATTAAAAAAATATTGGTTTTATTTTTTACATAATAGTTAATATATGACCCGATATATCTTTTGCCGTATCCCGATTAGTCCGATTTAATTTAAACCTTAACGATATATATCATAAAGTTATTAATTAAGTTATATTATATTTTATTAATATTAAAACTTTAACGTTATAATTTAAAGATAAAAGTTTATTAAATATTTAAAATGATACTTGTTTCGCAGATAATACGATCCATCGAAAAGGTTTTTAAATTTATATTATCAAATTATTTGGAAAGATTATAAAATAACGGGCGAATAAATAAAATATAATAATTATTCTTACAACCAAAACGAAGTGATTATTATTTATACAGATTATAAAAAAGCTTTTTTTAATGTTCAATTAATTAAGATATTAGATATTATTTTAACTACAAAACCGTTAAATATGCAATGCGATAATTAATAAATTATACGGCTTATTACTTTCGATATTGCCTTACTAATAACGAAATTACCGAATATAAATATATATAATTACTGGTTACGAAAAATTATAAAAAAAGATTTAATCAAAATAGATTAAACGCTTACGAGCGATATATTAGTTAACGGATTAATTAAAACCTTATTATGTAAGCTTTTTAAATATTTTAAAGAATAATTAGAATTAATAAATGTCGTGAAAGCGTTTAATTAATGGAAAAATATTTTACAAATAATTTTAAAAGAAAAATTAATTAATTAACAGGATTTAATTATTAAAAAAAGGTAAAATGGAAGGTTATTGCTTTAAAAAGTGATAAGATTTAGAATTAACACCGCGAATGCTTTACGGCGTTAAGGGGGTATGTCAGCTAGCAGAAGGTGTTTTAGCACCCCATATACTAAAGAATCTCTCTGATCGGAACATATATGTTCCGGGACTAGATCATTTTAAAGTGCAGTACGCGTCTAAAGCACTTGCAGCTAGTTATTAATACACAATAACAACTGATATCCCTTATATCTGACAGTTCACGTCTTTCTCCCGTCTGCGCGCGGCGGTATCTTGGGTTGCCTATACACATACCTAGAGCCGCCTTATTCCGGCTATATTGTATTTTTCCTGCCAGTCTTAACAGCTGCCCACTTCAGTGTAACTCGGATAAGATCCCTTTATCCTACCTTACATCAAAAGGTTAACGATTTAGGTATAATATCTAATTAAATTAATATTTTCCAACATCTCGATTTTTCGTTGTAATTATTTATAACGCGTTATATAAAAAAACAACGCATTAATAAAACTTAAAACAAAGCTTTTAACGTAATATTAACGGTATTCCAAAAAAGGCTAAAGGTTAAAGAAAGTTAAAAAGAGATAGAAAAGTTAAAAAAGTGAAAAAGTAATTAATTTAATGGAAAATTAATTAATTTTCTTAGAGATTATTATGGTACGTCGTATTTTATATATAGTTAAAAAGTAATAATTATATTATTGTAATATAGATATTAATTAAAAAATTGTAAATTATATTTAAAATCAGGTGTATCAGGTTAGTGCACGTATTAAAGGCGTATGAAGAAGTCTTTTACAGGTTATTTGGAAGCTGACAGCTGTTAAGATGGCTAGGAAAAATAAAATATAGCCGGAATAGAGTGGCTCTAATAATTGTCGACCAGACTTTATCTTTTTAATATCTTTAATCTTCAAGATTAAAACTAAGATTTAAGCTTATAATTAATTTTATTTTAAAAGTTGGTCTCGAATGCAATAATAAACTTGGTATTAAGGTCCCGCTTGTTTACTTAAATATTTTCGGTATTTGTTTACTTTTGTTGCATTATATAATATAATCCTAAGTATTTTCTGCTTCGAAATTAATCGCTTAAATTTAAATTTGCTTTGATTTTAAGGGTGCGTTATCTTATAGTTAGTTTTAATTCCCTTATTAATAATTATTCTTTTAATTTAATTATTATTATTTTCTGACTAATTTTTTTTGTTTAACTTTATACTATATTCGTTTATTAATGCGGCTTTTGGCAATTAAATTCTTAGCTTTAAATACGGTACCTTTTTTATTTAATAAAAAAGTTTGTTATAAAGCTTTTTTTTTATAATTGTCATATGATAAGATTTTGCAGGTAAGATTTTTATCCGTAGTTACGTAATTTGAACTCGTTTTAACGTTAATATCTTTAACGATAAAATTAATTAGCGTAACGTTTAAATACTTATCGATATTTATTAAATATATAATATTTATTTCATTTCCGTTTTCGAAAAACTTTGCTTAATAAAAACGGAATTATAGTAAGTATTTATAATAACAATTAAATTAAGCGAGTACATAAATTTTAACTAGGTTACGTCTTTTAAGTTTTAAGCAAAACGATTAATATTATTTTTAATAACTGGTTAGTAATTATATAATTTTTTAATTTATTATCTAGCGGCTTTTCTATAGGAAACATAACCGGATTAATTTTTTTCCGAATCCGATAAATAATAACGAAATATTATAACCGGATACTACTTTATTATTCACGTTTACAATAATTAAAGTTTAAAAAGATATGGAATAACCCTGGACCAGGTTTAGAAATATTGAAAAAAACTATACCTTTTTTTCCATATTTTTTATAGTAATGTTAGTAATAATATATTAAATTTCTTCGATAACCATTTTGTCGTTTTCAAAATTGTCGTATTATTATTAAGGTTTTTTTGGATTCTGATCTGTATTTTATTTTAAAGGCTATTTTCCACTTCTGCTCCTCCATAATTTTAATAAAATTATACCCGTCTTTAAGGTTAAAAGCCGTAAACTACTACGCTCTGTAAAAACGGTCCTTTATTTCGCTAATTAAAGGTAATAGAACTTTATCCTCAATAGTAACGTTACATAATTGTCGATAATTTATAACAAATTGTAACTTTCCATTTTTCTTAAGTACAAAAAACATCGGGTACCCTGCCGATAACTTAAATTATCGTATATGGCCTTTTTTAAGTTTATCTATTAGATATTCTCGTAATACGTATAGCTTAATTTCGTTAAAAATATATATCGCGTAAATCTTAATCAAAGTTCCTTTTTTAAAAACAATTTCATAATCCCACTTGCTATATTTTAATAATTTCGTTTCAAACTTTTTTCGAAATAGACGCTTATACTTATAATATAATAGTGGCATATTAGTTATGTCATTTAATTTTTCGAGCTGTAAATCGTTATTTAATTACTGGAATTTTGCTCGGATAATGGCAACTTTGCGTCGTATTTTTCTATAATGCCCATTTTCTTTCTTATATCTTATTCCTTTAGGTAGTAAGACTTCTATCGTATTCTTATACCGGTACTCCTCGCTATTTTCGATTAAATATTAAAATCTTATATCTTTTTTCTTTTTCTTATTAATAAAACACGAACTAAACTTTACCTAATAAATATCTTTATTAATCAAGACGTAATACTAATATATCTATAACCTTTTTAATATCATATCGTATTTCTTTAAGGGAATAATATCGATATTAACTACTTAATATCGTCTTTAAATAAAGATTTCGAAATAATCAATTTCGCGTATAATTTTACCGTTATTATAAGCAAATTTCTAACCTTCGGCGTTTTTTTTAATATAAAGGTCTAACTTAAATTTCCATAGTAATCTAAGGTAATTAAGTACTTTGTTGAAATGAGGATCAAGGTCTTCCTAACAAGTACAGTGACATGACTTCTGTGGGTGTTGTGTATATATGTATGGCTCTCTGCCACCTTGATAGATAGCTGATCCTCTAATGAATACGCTCATTATCCTGTTTATTTTAGCATACTTTTGATATAGTATAATTTCCTTCTAATACTTCGTAATTTACTATTACGGTATACCAATTCGTTCTAATTCGTATTCGTAACATAATAAGGTGATTTATAGCTTTTATCGTCGTACATAAAACCTTTCTTAAAAGTTTACCTTAACTCCTTTAGGTTTTACTATTCTACGATTGTTTTACAGGTAGCTTTTATCTTTTAGTGTTCTTGTTAGGTACTCTATTTATCTTTTAAATTATTATATATCTTTTTTTATCGTTATATCATCTGTTGGTCCACCTTTGCCCAACTTCTCATGGGCGGCCTACCAGTTTATAGTCCCAACGGTATTTCGTAACTATATTGGGGTGCACCAGCCCACTGAAGGAAGGACTTGCCCGTGTTCTGATATTGCTCGACCGGCAGGAAGCTCTCCAAGTCCGACCTGACGCAGCCGGTCTTCACCAGCGGTCTGCCTTCGAAGCGGTTCTCGATCCACCGGAGCCAGGTCTGCCGGGTGGCGTGCAGGGCCGGCACGTGCTGCGTCCCGTTCATCACCAGATATTCCAGGTCGCTTTCGGGGTTCACCTCGCAGGTGTCCCGCACTGTGGCGCTCGTAACGTCGTACGGGACGTACACGTCCTCGGTGCCCTGCACGACCAGCAGCGGGCCCCGGAACGGTTTCCGGCCCGCGTTTGCCAGCTTCGCGTACGCATCGGCGTACCACGTGTCCCTGTAGTCCTCCCTCACGACCGCTTCGCCAGTTAAGTAGAGCTGCTGCGATGCGGCGATGCCGCCCTCGATCTCCCCGAGCAGTTCCGTGCGCGCGAGCCCCAGGGGCGTCAACCACTGGCTCAGCTCGAAGCCGGGGAATATGGTATCCAGCATCATGCCGACCCAGGGGACGATAAACTCGGGGATGCCGCCGAACAGGTCCGTCGTTGGGCTGGCGGCTATGGTGCCCAGGTAGCCCACGGTCAGGTCCGCGAACTCGTCCGAGGCCAGCGCCTCCGCGACGCCCCACGCGACACCGCCGCCCTGGCTGTGGCCCATGGCCACGAACTGAGGCCCCAGCAGGCCCGCGAACGCCTCCCGCGCGGCGCGCAGGGAGTTCAGCGCGTCGCGGGCGCTCGCCGACGAGAGGAGGTACTCATGCCGGACCGAAGAGCCGTCCCACGACTTCGATACGCCCAGCCCCGCGTAGTCGGGTCCCACGACCACGTACCCGGCCTGCGCGAGCGTGAATGGCGCCGCGTCCGCGTACCAGAGCGCGCGGTGTGCCGAGGGAGCGGCCGAGGTGAAGAAGCCCGACGTGCCGTGCATCCAAAGGACGATCGGGGCGCCCTCGCCTTTGCCGGCGCTATAACCACCGGAGCCGGAACCAGAGAACCGCCGCGCCTCGAACGGCCACAGCACGAACGCCGACGCCGGGACCACAGTGCCATTGGTGTTCGTGGTCGTGTAGAGGATGCGCGAGAGCGCCGTATTAGGCGGAATCGCGAACGGCGCCGGGTCGGTGTAGGGCTGGACCTTGAGGAGCGTGCCGGGCGGCGGGGGTCCCGTGGCGTTGGGGGACAGGGGCGGCAGCGCGTAGAAGGCGTCCTCACGGGGCCCGCCGTTGGCGAGCTGCGAGCGGTCGAAGTTGATTACGGTGTTCAGGTTGGCGGCCATGTCCTCGGAGAGGCTTGCCTTCTCGATCTGCGCCCGTAACAGGGCGAAGGATGAGTTGAACCCAGTTGACTGAGGCGCTATAGTTGTCTGGGCATTGGTGTCGGCTACTGCCGTAAGGAGTAAAATTGTGCACAGGGTATACATTGTAGACGCGACTTTTTCTCTTGTCTCACTTGCTGTCGAAGTTCTCATCCTCTGTTGTGCTGTAACGCGACAACGCCTATCCTTTATACTTGCCACGACTACGAGGTCGATTTCTAATCACCCTCCAATGCCCAAATCCGTGGAGTCCGCATATGTGAATGAAGCTGTTGCGTAGCCACTGCACCAAAAGACTGGATTGATAAGAGCGTACTTATTGCGCTACTTATCTGACAGAAGCCAACTATTGAATCCTCCGTCAATCGACATCGTGGTCGGCATCCTTACATTGTTCGGTCGCTGTAGTCCATGGAGTTCTACCCAGGAGAAAAAGTGTGTGTAGCTGTCAGACCCTACTGAAGGCTAGGGCTGTTAGCTGCGCAATGGCTTAGCTAGCTTTGCAACTAGTGGATGCGTTGTTGGATGCGTTGTTTGATGCGTTGTTTGATGCGTTGTTCGAAGCTCCGGTATCGTTCCCTCTTAGATACAGCTGTTTTACGTGTATATAGGGAGACTTCGCAACCTTCCTTCTAGACAGGACCTTTTAGAAGGTCAACCAGATAATTCACCTTCTTCTTCAGCCATATATGCTTCAGTGTGTGATGACAGGGTCTCATAGTAGCCAGGAGAAAGGTCGTGGGGGTATTAGTGGAGACTCATGCAAAGGACCAAGTCCACGGAATTTCCGTGGGATACGACCGTGCTAAGGACGTTTCAATTACAGTGGAAAGGACCCCTGCCCACCAAGTTAATCTACAAAATAAGTGGGATATAACAACGCAACTGAAATCCCTTATTCGCCTTTCGACTAATCAAAAAGCTGGGAGTCGGCCTGGATACAAGACCGTTAAATTTGTAGTGCGACAATCAGCAGACCATAAGGCTTATCAACGCCGACGTCGCCCTTCTAAGGACAAAGCTACGGCACGTCGATATACACAACTACTAGCTGCAAGAGACAACAAAAAAGCACTTAATTCGAGTGGATTATACGCCTACAAGCGATATATTGGCTGATGGACTAACCAAAGCCCTGTCATAAGCACCCTTCAGGCACTTATGAGACCCTGTCATCACACACTGAAGCATATATGGCTGAAGAAGAAGATAAATTATCAGGTTGACCTTCTAAGAGGTCCTATCTAAAAAGAGAGGTTGCGAGACCTCCTTAAATACACATAAAACAGCTGTATCTGAGAGTGAACGATACCAGGGCTTTGAACAGTGGAAGCGTGCAGCCTAAAGGCGTCTACTAGTTGCAACGCTAGCTAAGCCATTTAGCAGGCAACAGCCCTAGCCTTCAGTAGGGTCTGACAGCACTTTAAAGAACAGTTAGGATTGGTAGATATCACAGAAGCCTTGGACCTGCGGAGGAAGACTTTAAGAGCTATTTCTGATGAGGAATTGGCTGATCAGGAGGATACAATCACCGGAGGAGAGGTAGAATGGAAACTGTGGCTCTAGAAGTAATAAAAGTGTGGCAATTAACGCCCCGAATTCTTCAAGGCGTTAAAGGGGTATATCAGCTAGTTAGGTGTGCTATAGCACACTAACTACAGAAGGCTACGCTCTGATCGGAGGATAATTGTTCCGTTGTTAGGCTACACAAAAGCAGTACACGCACTGAGAAGCTGCGCAATTAGCTGAATACAACAACGCAACTGAGATCCCCTATATCTGACAATACCGGAGCTTCGAACAAGGCATCCAACAACGCATTCACTAGTTCAAAGCTAGCTAAGCCATTGCGGAGCTAACAGACCTCGCCTTCAGCTGGATCTGACAGTTCGGATACCACGATGTGCCGGCTAACCACTGCGTCAAAAACTGGATTAATAAGTGTCGTTTTATCGTGCTACTAATCACACACGATGCCTTTTGCGAAAGATCTTGGGTTCGTGCTCGTCCATATTAATAAGCAAGGTTTGGGGATGATGATAAATTTTACGTCCCTGGTGGGCGCTCAGCGCTCAGCTATCTATCTAGGGTATGAAGCTAAATACATAGAGGCCTACTCTGCCAGGTCAGGTCGCCCCCCGAGCCGGTTCTTCGACTGCGCGGCTACCCGACAGCTCTATAGCTGTATTGGACGTCCGGAGTGGTTACCGGCGTTTCGCGTACAAAAGAAATCCTCCGCTGCCACCACGCTGCATTTCAGCGCTGCGAACCTGCGGCCAGGCGGGCATTAGCCCGGGAACGCAGTTGCCGTCCTGCATGGCTCTGCGTATCACCGATGCTGCCCTGGTCCTGAGCCTGTTACAGGGCAGTCGGCCCTGTATTCCTGAGCATGCTCTTCGCTCGTGTATTATCTTTTCTTGGATAGCCCTCGAGCGAGGTTTGATGGTCCGGAAATCCTTGACCCTTAGCTCGTGGTTGCGTAAGAAAAGGAAGTATACATGTGAATGCATGCCGCCTTGTTTCTCTTACACTGTAGCTCCTGCTGGCCTGCACTTCAAACTCTCGCCCTCCTTCTCTTCCCTTTCTTCTCCATAGGGCCTGCCTGCTTCGAGGTACGCTACAAAGTTCATGTGTCCATGGTGCCCTAGCATATCTTCTATCTCCCTTCCCAACCTTAACGACTTAGGTAAGTGACCCCTTGAGCGGGTACATCTTGCGAAGTGTCCAGGGCTCTTCTCCTCGCCGCATCGGCAGGGCCGGATTCGAGTTTCCGGATGTTTAAAGCGGCGATGGTAATTAGCAAAATCTCCATGTCCGGTGCGTTCCGCCAACAGGCGATGTAAGGTAACGCGGTCTAAACTTAATTCTGCTGGTCTCCCATTCATCGGTAAGCCCCACTTTCTATAGTTAGGTGGCTGGTGTTCCAGCCACCACTGCTCAGCCACCTCCCGCATCTTCTGGCGATTAAGGCGTCTCAGCCACGTCAGTGTGGGAGGCGGTCGTATCACGTCCTCGTCCTCGTCCTCTATGGTAGCTTCGGCCGACGCGCCGAGCTTCGCCTCCGTATCCGCAGCTTCGTTGCCTGAGATGTTTACGTGGCTAGGCGACCATTGTATTGTGTAAGGTCGGGGCCGGAGGGCGTCCATGGACTTGTACGTCGCTAGGAAGGCCTCTTGCGCGTTATCTGATGGGTGTCCGAGGATTTTGCGGATGACTTCCGCGTTGTCGATGCAGAAGTGAACCGCGGTCGGATTAAGCCAGCTAATGTTTACCTCTGCCCATCGGCCCGCCCGTCGTACCCCTTCAGCCTCAGCGTCGAAGACGTCAGCTTCAGGGAGCGTCCCGTGTTGCCGGTAAATGATCGCTCCGTTATAATACGCGACGAAGCCCCATCCCGCATGGCGATCTCGAGAACCGTCCGTATAAAGGACTAGCTCGGTACGGGTACGTTCCGCGAGCCAGTCCAGGTATATGCGCCCGCCCCTCTCCTTGCCTGACAAAACTGGTAAGGGGGCGGTCGGCCATCGGGCTGGCAAAAGAAGTGGACGGGGGCAGGAGGGAGTCATAGCGGCCATCTCTAATAACCTTGTCGTGCGTTTCGACTGTGGTTTGGACGGCCTGCGTCCTCCGATTCCCCGCGGCGGCGGGGGGGCCTCAACACGCGCCACCAACAGGTGGTCAGGGTCGAGGGAACGCAATCGGAGGGACGCGCGGAGTCGGGCCTGGTCTAGGGCTACCTCTGCCGGTGATAGTCCTGCCTCGCGGTAAAGGATCAGGTTCGGGGTAGTGCTCCATACTGGAAGCACTGCTCTTGCCGCGCACCTGATAGCCTTGTTCAGGATGTTAAGGTGGCCCTCGACCCGGGAACTAGAGGTTCCGCCGTGCTTGACCGCTCCTCTGAATCGGCCTGGCCACCATGCTTCGGCTGCGTATGCTGCTACGCTAAGGACACATGCTGCTGCTGCCTTGGACGTGGCGGCCGGGGGGGATCCCTTGGTGGTCCGATTAAGAATCCGCAGGTGGTTCGCCACCTTTAGGGCCTTGCCGCCCCAGTGTTCGACGTGGGGCTTAAAGGTAAGTTTGGGGTCGAAAATAACCCCGAGCCAGCGCATTTTGTCATATAGGGGCGTTACTGTGAAGCCCGTATCAGTACATACCTGGGCATCTCGCCCTTTCCCTTGGCGGTTAAAGTGCATTAGCTCGCATTTTGCCGGGTCGAAGGTAACGGCATTCTGCTCCCCCCACCGGAGAGCCTCCTCAACGTCGTTCGACAGCTTGGCCACGTTGGCTGTCGCCGTTTCTCCGATTCGGAGTATGGCCATGTCGTCAGCATAGCCAAACCTTGTCGGTTTGTCTCCCATGTTCAGAAGCGGCTCGATATAAAGCATAGACAAGATAGGGGAAACCGGCGATCCTTGCGGGACGCCGCACGATAACGGGGTTGGATCAGTTTGGACATTTTCCATCCGGATCGCCGCGGTCCGGCCGGTCATAAAGGAGTCCACCCACCTAACGAGGTTATCGGGCCAGTGTTGCTGTCTAAGACGTAGTATCAGCCGGTTTTTGAGTACCGCGTTGAAAGCGCCCGAGACGTCGAGGGTAAGAAGCGAGGCCTCCTTTCCCTTAAGGAGGGCCTGCTCAATATCGTGGGTAACACAAGCCGCCAGATCCGTCGCAGAGCGCTTAGGTAATGCCCCGAATTGCTGAGGATTGAGGATGCGTGCCTGGATTGCCTTGACCGCCATGTACCGGGCGATCAGGCGCTCCAGCCCCTTGCCGAGACAGGACAAGAGTGATATTGGTCTCCACGACTTAACTGCCGTAAAATCGGTCTTGCCGACTTTCGGTAGCATCACCATTTCCGCAGAGCGGAAGGCAATCGGGTGATATCCAAATCTAAGGCATCCTTCGTACAGCATTCTGACCGACGGGCCAATGGCCGGCCACGCGCTCTGCAGGATACGCACGGTAACGCCATCCGTCCCGGGGGCCGTATTACGAGAGCCTATGCAGCAAGATTCCGCTTCCGCCATGGTTACGTGCCAGTTACGTGCCAGGTCCGATGAGGATGCTACGGGGTCCAGTTGCGGCAGGGGCCGCCACGGGTCGTCTATATCTTTTCCATCTGCTTTGGGGGTAAGGATTGCGTTGCGGAGAAGATCGATCTTTTCCCGAGTGTCGGTTACTAATAAGTTTCCGGCTTTTAATGGCGGTGAACGGAATTTATCGGTAAGTTTGTGCCATCCCGTAATTTGATAAATGGCCTTGTCCGATGTTGCCCTCATTATCCGGTTTTCCCAGTAGCGGCGTTTTGTTTTGGCAATAAGTCGCCGGTGTGACCGTTGTAAGTCCGGGATCAATTCTCTCTTTGCGCCCATCTTTTTAGCGTCTTGTAGTTCTCGGAGGCTGTTGGTGCATACCTCGGTCCACCATGTGGCGTCATGCCCTCTATTATGCCCCGGCTTCCCAATGGCCTTAATCGCATGGCTAAGGACCTCTTGGAGTCTATCCGCCATCTTATTTAAGTCTTCAGGACCTTGGGGTTCCTCGAAGGTTGGAGCATTTTGGCGGATAAGTTGGGCAAACTTATACCATTCGTCAATCGGTATACGGTAGTTGCCAGGGTTCGGGACAGGCGGGGCCGCTATAGGGATAGATGCTTCAATAACATAATGATCGGATCCGGCATAGAGTATCGGATTCACCCAGGCGTCGGCACCTGCTATGTCCGATAGGGTGAGGTCAATAATGTTACCCCCTTGATGAGTGGGAGCCTCCGGGTTGAGAACTGCCAGTCCATGGTCCTCGGCCCATTGCGCTACCCGTTCTCCTGGTCCTGCGTGGCGCTTATGATTGCTTTGCCACGACCAGTGGACCGCGTTGAAATCGCCTGCGATCACCGTGCCGACAGGCTGTTGCCAACCTTCTAAATTCGTAAGGACATGGTAATCTCCTCCAAGTTGTACGTATATGTTGCAGATAGTAACATTATTAACTTGTACAACGCACATGTCCGGGGAAACGAAAGGTCGAAGTTGTGATATCTGCAGCGTAGGGTCCTTGCAGACATAAGTGACAACCCGTGGTTTGTTTTTTGTCCAGTCCTCAGTTGGAAAGAAAGTGTTATACTTCGGGTGGGTCCTGGTCAGCTTACCAAGACGGGCTGCTCTGGTTTCGGCCCACGGCTCTTGGACCAGGACCACGTCCATCTTGTGCTTCCATGCCAGATATAGCGCGGTGTCGTGGGCATCCGAATGCGCCACGTTGCATTGCATGAGGCGGAGCATTCTCCTCGTGCCGCGTCTGGTCTTGTCGCTGCTCCTGTGTCCCCGTCGTGGGCTCATAGCTCTTCGTTGTCGGGGGTGTGCCTGTTCGGTTTCCGAAGTGAATCATACCTACCAAGTTGGGTCTTGGGAGGTGCCGTCTTAATGATGCTCCGGGAGAAGCGGGTTCCTCGGGGGTTGGGTAGGGGTGCCGCCAGGTTTATCGCCTTGATGGCCGTACGCATGGAGGGAGGGGAGCTTTTGGGGCTGCCCTGCTCTAATGTTTCGAGGTCTTCGGCAGATCAGCTGGTAGCTATATGATGGCCGTTAAGGATTGTAATAACAAATAGACTTTTCGATTGCTTACGGAAGAGGGCCTGAAGCTGGCGACGAAGCTGAAGCTGGCGACGAAGCTGAAGCTGGCGACGAAGCTGAAGCTGGCGACGAAGCTGAAGCTGGCGACGAAGCTGAAGCTGGCAACGAAGCTGAAGCACGTTAAGGTGTACAAACACTGGTTGAAATATACAGGTTAGGTTACTGGAAACTAACAACAATAACTGATGGGCTTACGAAGTTGCTTATATGTAACGCACAAGAGCGATTCGTAAAGCTTTTGAAGATGGAGTTATCACACAGCGATCGTATAAGACCTTGACATTACATACTAGAGCATATTAGGTTAAATGAAGAAGATATCATGAGGTTATCTTTTAAAAGATCTTGGCTAGAAAAGGGGGATTGTAAAGCCTCCTTGAATACATTAAAACAGCTATATCTGAGAGAAAGCGATACCGGAGATTCGACGAACGCATCTCACTAGTAGCCAAGCTAGCTAAGCCACGGCGTAGCTAACAAACCTAGCCTAAACTGGTTCTGACAAGATTCCTAACGTTAAAATCGTCGTCTGTCGCGGTTATTGTCAGGGTAGTGAAAAACTGCTACTAGTATCAGTAAGTGGGGCTACTAGTAGATACTGACAGTTACTAACAGTAACTGATATCAGTAAAAGACTAACTCCTTCATTATTAAGGTTATAATTTAAATTAATATACATTAAAAAGCGAATTTTTTATAGATATAAATACTAATATAGTTTTAATAAAAAGGCCAAGATATCATTTATTTATTTATTTTTAAAGATTAAATATATATAATTCCTGTCGTAGTACGTATATATACATATATACCGTTGTTATAGGTTTTGAAAAATTCGTTAAAATTTAAGATTTATTGCGATATACTTTTAGTAATATAAGTAATGAAACGACGGCCGTTATAAATATAAGTATTGCTAGTAATAAAGTTTCAATTAAAATTAATCTTTTTATAAACTAATCGATATTTCGATTATAAGATATATAATACAAAAAGAAGAATATAAGACTGGTATAAACAAAATTAGAATTTACGTAAGCAATATTTACTTTATAAGATTATGTTTTATTTTATTTTAATAATAAAATAAAGCATTTATTTCATAACCACTTTATAACTACTTTAATTTAAACGTTATATATATCGTTCGAAAGCTAAAAAAATACAGGTTTTAATAGAGTAACTCAGGAATAATAACACAAGCTTTTCGTTTCTTAAACCATGTTTGATGTCGACGTAAAGATGTTAAATTAAGAAAATAATGATAACATTTCTACCACCGCGGCCGTATTTCTATATGTACCTTTAATATATTAATAATAAATTTAATAAGTAAATAGTGTCATATAAATACGTACCCTGATTTCTTTCCGTTTAATAAGTTTAATTTCTTCCGTTATAATATCAATATTATGTAAAGTTTCTTTTTGTTTTTCTTTTTGTTTAATCTAACAAAATCGGAAAATAATTCTTGCAAAAGGTCGGGTGATAATAAACGTTGTTAATATAAATTGTTATGATAAAATAAACAGGATATATAGATATATATATATTCGAAAAAATATATAAATATAATAAAGTTTATTAAAAATAACTTACCTCTATATCGTTACGTAACGGAAAGTTTAAAGGTCGTATTAACGGATCGGTAAGCTAAATAAAACAAATTTTAAAAGAAATAAAAGAATAACTTACATTATACGGAACATCAAATAAATTCGTATTTAAATCGGGAAAATTCATAAATAAATTATCGTTATCATCATTAAAAAGACTTTAAAAAATAAAGTTTGTTAATATTATTGTTAAAGGATAAAAGGTATTAAAGAATTACTTCAGAGTAATTTTCCGGAAGCGGTAAAAGTAAATGTAATTGAGTTGGATTAACGTTTTCGTTTAACGTTATGTTTTGATGTTTCGAATTCGGCTGTTAATAAATGAGTTAAAAATATAAAAAAGTCGGATTCGAATAAAGAAGCAAAGGTTGTATATGATACATACCGGAGATAATTCGGAAAGTAAAAGTGTATCGAGATTTGGAGGAGTGAACGTTGTAAATTCTAAATTTTCAATAAAGCTTTGGGTATTAATACCGGTTTAAATAAACAAATAAAATTTAATACGAAGGTTAACTTATAAATTATATCTATTAAGAAATAATAAACGTACTTGGATAGAGGAATCGGTAGAAACCAAAGGAAACAAGGTATATTCGATTAAAATTCTTTGATATTTAAGATTAATAATTTGTTTTTTTTTGCAAGGCTTGAATTAACCGTTGGAAAAGATTGGCGGTGGTGTTTCCCATGATGATAAAGGTGTGAAATAATCAGGTAATAAGGGAGGGTAAGCTGTAAGAAGCGTTGATAGAGAATAAAAAAAAGCAAAGTAGAATAATAAAGAAGAAACTAATGCTTATATACACCTAATTCTTTTCTTAAATTTTCAATTTTCCGTTCGTCCGTAGACAGAAACAGCAAACGGAAGCTAAGTTTTCGAATGGATAAAAGGTAATTACCGGCTTAAAAGGAATAGATAGGTTAAAAGGATAAAGAAATCCGGTAGTTATATTTCAACCACTTAGGTTTTTAAAAGGTATCTTTTCCTCACTTCGCTATGAAGGACCCCTCCCGGTACCAACAGATAGCCCGGAGAAAGAGCTATCGAATGATACTAGATAGATACCGATTAGACCAGGAACGGAGGGGATACAGAATAGTAAAGATAAGGGATAAAGGGGTAATATCAAATTAATGCCCAATATCGGCCCAATATTTTCTAATATTAAAGGAATGATAATATATATAAGCCTTATATGTATATAAACATGGTATGTATAATCAATATGTATAAAAAAGTGGGTCTTAATAATACGTTTTTAAACTTAATTAAAATAATTTATATTAAGTTACGATTTATTTAAGAAAATTTTACAGAAAAAATAAAATCTTAAAATATAAACCTTTTTATAAGTAATATATTATTATCGCATTAAATTTCTTAATTTAAAACAGTTTTAAAAATAATATTTTAAATTAAAATAAAGCTTGAATTCATAATTAAAAATAAATATATAGCTATAAAAACTTAATTATTATTTTTATTGAAGTTATAATCGATATAAATAATATATAATAACAATTAATCTAGTTAAAACTAATTAAATTATTTGAAAAAGTTTAATAAGGTTACCCGGGAAGGATTTATATATAAAAACGTACAAGATAAACTCATTTAAAATTAATAAGCTACTCATTTCAATTTATATCACTTTCTATATCACTTATATATTTATATATCATTTTAATTCTTAAAAAAAGACGGTTTTAATAGTATTTATTATTAATTAATCCGATTAAAATTCAGAAAGCTATTTAATAAAACGTTAAATTAATTTTTTATAAAGTTAATAAGGTTATAAAAAAAAGATATATATATAAAGAAATCCAGGATAAATCTTTTTAAGGTTAATGAGAAACTTAATTTATATATAATATATTTAATTAAAATAACAATAAAATAATAAATAATAAGATAAGATAAATCAAGAACATATATTAAGAAAAACATTATTTTATATTTTTAATCTTTTTAATTACTATTAAATCGAAATCCATCTTTTAAATATTCTAACCTATTTATATACTAATAAAACGTTAATTGCGGCGTTTAAATTAATAAATAACAGGTTTATATATATAACTTACTCCAAGATATATTGTATTACAATTAGAGGTATGTTCCCTAAAACGCGATGTAACTATTTAAAATAATAAAATCGTTGTATAAAATTACAAGGACTATAAACTAAATTACAATTTTATTAAAGGTTATTAACTTTTTATATTAATAAGGTTCGTTTTTAAAACTTACTCGTAATTTACAATGTGGAAAATGTTTTAAATATTCTGTTTTTAAGTTTATATATAACGATAATAACGTTATATGATATAATTTATAACAACGATTAAATGGTTTATATGGGCTATCGAGAGTTGTTATATAATTTGTAAATCCTTTAAGAATATTTAAAAGATAATCGTATAATTTATTCGTTGGTATTAAGCATAAATATAATAAAGTACCCATTTCGGACTAATAATATATATATTAATAATTATAATAATTTAATTTAATTATTTATACTTACTAATTCGATATAATAATAATTTCGAGCAGTTAAGATTTTATATAAATAATCGTTATGGTTAATATAATAACCCTGATTTATTGTTAGCAAATACTCGTATAATAAAATGTTAAATATACATTTTTTTATGATATATATTATTATAACAGTTTTGTTTATTTTGAAATTCCTTATATGGTGAAAGATTTTATATAATATCGTAAGGTAAGTTAAAATAATATTCCTATTAAATAGTTAATATAAATTTAAAACGATTAAAAGGTTTATATTACTTTATTATTGCAATGTCGAATATTATCCTTATTATTAGTTAAAAAAACCCTAAAACGGATAAAAGATTTTGATATGCAGGTATAATATTAGACATAATATGAAGGTGGCAGTGAAAATCCGACATTTTTATTATTGACAATAGGTATTCGAATAACTTAGTTTTAAATATAAAAAGAATGTTTAAAAAGGGAGTTAGAATATATATATATATAAGTCATTTAATATTATACGCAATAAGGTTAATATACAATTTTAATAAGGTAAACAAATATATACAAATATATATAAATATATATAAAGATATATATATATATTTAGATATATTTTTATATAAATATATATTATCGCTTATTATTAGAACTTTATAAAAGCCGTTAGACTTTTATTACGTAATAGTTTATTCTTTATTATATATATATATATATATTCCTTTTCTTCTCATCTTTTGCAATTTTCTTTTTATATTACTTTAATAAATTTATTACTATAAAGTTTTTACCTACTAAAATAACGGTTTTCAAAATGTCGTCTTTTTTAAATTCATCTTTTATTTCGGAAATAAACGAAGCTATAATTTACGATGTTAACGATATTAATAAAAATGAACCTTATAAAGAGTATAAATATAATAAACTGTTTTCAACTTAAACCCGATGGAAATATACCTGGTTATAATATATATGTATTTTCTGAATATTTATATACTCGGATTTTATTACCGATAAATACATACGAACATTGTAAAGTAAAAATCGAATGTACTTTATATAACGATAACGTTATAATCTTTTTAAAAGACTATAATAATTTTAATTAAATTAAACATTATAAATACAAATATAAAGATATAGCAACAAATAAAGACGAAGAAAAAAACGGAAAAATAACAGGTAAGATCTTTATTGCAATATACTTAATTAACTATGTTTAATGTTAATATATTATAGGCAAAAGCCTATTAACTACGGCTTAATTATTTATTAATACGAATACATTTAACGAAAATACATCTTTAATTCGAAAAAGAGCACATGAAGATTTACAGCATACTAATAAGGAATTAGATTTAAATGAAGCAATTAATAAAGTATTATGGTTTATTATAGGTAATAATTTACCATTTTCGATAATTGATTTTAAATTATTTCCAGATCCAATGTTATTTTATAACCGCTAAGTTATTTATAAAATATATAAATATAACTTTTTTTAACAATACTAATAATAAAAAATAGAGATTATCCAAAATTACATTATAAAACATTACGTTTAGTAATAAATATAAATTTCGAAAAGGAATTACGATTATTAAATGCTGAATTTAAAAACTATATTAATTCCTTAGGTATATTTTCGATTTCTTTCAATAAATCGAAATCGAAGTCATCTTTAGATAATTATTAAAGAATGTTATTATTCGATTTCTTTCGATAAATGGAAATCGAAGTCATCTTTAGATAATTATTAAAGAATGTTATTATTATAGATTAACGAAGATTTCGAATTAAAAGATCGATTAATAGGTACGAAACTTTTAAACTTTTATAAATTTTTATTAACGTTTTCCAGGATTTGATAAATTAAGAATTTTAAATTATACAGGATTTTACTTTTATACGGTTTTTATGGATTCTTTAAAGCTTTTTCCTGATATTAATATAAATACAATTTTAAGGTATATTTTGTTTTATTATTTTATGAAGTTAACATTAAATTCTTTTTAGTATTATACAGGATAATGGATTAAATAATAATATTATGATTGCAAAATATGCAAGGTAAAATATTAGGTCCAAGCCTGGAAAATAAGGCTGAGCCAATACATAGAAATCATTCCACGATAACTTTCTACGACAGATACTATACCCAGTATATTCGAACACGA
>QJOB01000089.1:191046-248706 GCA_004155035.1 Monosporascus sp. 5C6A | reverse complement strand
GATTGATTGGGCTTGATTTGATGGGTTGTGGTTGAGTTATTTGGGTTGATTGTTGGAAGGTGCCAAAAAGTGTCCGGTGAGCTTGTGTGTCCGGTGAGCTTGTGTGGGACGTTATCGTATTTGCCATATCTTATAAAGTATAGGTTTATATTAATATTAAAAATCGTTTTGTAGATATTTTTATCCACCGTTTATTTAGTTATAACATTAACGGTAACGGAATCTCTAAAACGAATAACCGTATTAACGTTTTTAAAAAAATTGGAGTTTTCAGTACGTTTTATATCTTAGAAACCTACTTCCATAAAGAGTTAGATAAGTGCAAGAATAGCAATACCGGCAGTTTGAACTTTAGTATAGCTTTTTTTATTACGACAAGTTGAACAGTTATAAAAAATTAAATATTGTTATAGTTGGGTTTAAGATATGTCAAAGTTGGTATAAGATAAGAAGCAGTATTTCCGTAAGAATAATATAATAAAAGGTTTGCGCAACGTTTATATTGTAAAAGTTTATTTTAAGATTTTCAAGTATTTTAGCTTTTATATAATGTGCTCGAAAAACCACTTAGATTGAAATAAGCTATTAGTGAAATTATTATCTTTGTAAGCGGCTACTTTAGTAGATTATACGATTAGTTTCGACTTTATTATAAATATATTAAAAGTTATTTTAAAAAAGGTTTGTAGCCGTGTTTAAGATGCAATACTTTAAATAAGCTATATATTAACTTATATAAAATGAGTAAAAGTATAGTATTAATGTTCGGTAATATACAATATGCTGCAAAAGCTGGGCTATAATAACGTCAAAGATATTATAAGGTTAAAATTAAAGTATTTTTACTATGATTATTAATACTAAGGATTTGAAGTATACATTTACCTTTTAAACGAAAAGTCCAACGTTTTAAAAGTTGAGCTGGATTTTTATATAAAGAAGACTTTTACAAGAAACTGGAAAAAATTCTTTATAAACGAAACGAAGCGGCTTTTCGCAAGCGAAACGTAAAAAATTACAGCAATTACAGTTACAACGCGAAGAATTAACAGCTTCATAATCCATTTACGATACGGTCCTTATTATATTACAGCGTTAACGGGATATAAAAAATCAACAAATAACGCGTGCTGCGAAGCGGTAACGCGTTAATAAAGCCCGAGATGAAACCCCTAACGTTGATTTTTACGATTATCATGATATTCCACGATATCCTAAAGGAAACTAAAGCTCAGAAAGCTTAGAAAGGTCAGGAAGGTCAGGAAGGTCAGGAAGGTCAGGAAGGTCAGGAAGGTCAGGAAGGTCAGGAAGGTTAGGAAGGTTAGGAAGGTTAGGAACTAATTGACCTAACAGAGAATTGATTGACTTTTCTATGTATTGTTATGGTACGTCGCACTTCCTGTAATATTAAAGTATAAGAGTTATGTTGTTGTAATGCTAATGTTAATTAAAACCGTTGCAAGATAAATACAAAATCAGGTATATCAGCTGGGTGCAGGAATTAAGGTGGCATAGGCAGGTGACATACAGAATACTAACATCGGACCCCA
Source organism: Monosporascus sp. 5C6A (assembly GCA_004155035.1). Lineage (NCBI taxonomy): Eukaryota > Fungi > Ascomycota > Sordariomycetes > Xylariales > Monosporascus > Monosporascus sp. 5C6A. The sequence continues at coordinate 247,156 of QJOB01000089.1, read as the reverse complement.
CCTAATGAATGACCCTAGCAATGAATAGCGATTTTCACCAAAACGCGCGATATTTAAAAACCGATAGAAAATTAAGAAAAACAGTTATAATAAAAAGGAAAGAAATAATATAAACGCGGGCTAGTATTAACTTGATATAAAATGAAAATAAGTTTTAAAATATAATTAAAAATAAAAAAAGAGTGTAAAATATCAAATAAATTATATACATATAATATAAAAATTAAAAATCGAATTCATATTTTACGTGTATGAAAAACTCGTTATTTCAATATTTAATACGTTAATTAGTTGTTCCTGGTTATATAAGTTTATATATATCTGTAGTTTTTATTAAATAATATATTAAAATATATATAGTAATATTGCTTTATAAATATTTATATTTTTATTAACCAGTTTAATAAAAAGAAACTACCTTTAAACCGAAAATAAAGCCTTATGTAATATGTTAAAAATATTTTCGAAAATTCAATATAGTTAATAAAGTAATTTACGTTAAAATTTCACATTTTCTATTATTAAGTAAAAGTTATACTATCTTAGGTTTAATATCGAATAAATATATATAACTATTATATAATATTATTCAGGCTTCAAATAATTATATTAAAATAGAAAAATATACATATCTACGTTATATAAGTTTATATAACAGTATTTATTAATAAATATTAGTTTTTTAAATTTTGTATAAATATTTCCATTTTTATTACTTATTATTAAAGTTAAACTTTATTACACATCGTAATAACGAATTTAAATTATACTACATTGATTTTTTTGAAGTTATAAATCGGTATGTTGAGTGTTATTTGAGTTTGATTTTAAAATTATTCATTGCTAGGGTCATTCATTAGGTGGGGTCTTAGGTTAGGAAGCTGACAGCTGTCAAGGCGCCTAGGAAAAATAAAATATAGCCGGAATAGGGTGGCTCATTTTAATAGGATTAAGGCGCGATCCGGCTAACCCATGGACTACTCAAGTCCGTGAAGAAACTAGCCCCTCTGACTGTCATCGGCGTATCCTCCGTCACAGTGACATTACAGTTTGTGATCCAATCGCCTTCGGCCGCATACTTGTCGGCCACGTAAGTCGCATAACTATCCAATAGACACGAGGATCCAGGACCGTCCTTGCAGAACGGTAGCGGATAGACAGCATCGTTGAGACGGATGCGGACGTATGTGGCGTTGGTGCCGGATGGCGGCCTGGAATGGCGACCCGAAGAGACCGTGGAATTGCTCTGCTCGCCGTGGTCCGACACGAGGCAGTTCAGTCGCTCCAATGCAATGGTGCCCCTCATCGAGACGTACCGCGAGCCGACCCAGAGGCGATCGTCATCCTTTTCGGCTGGCGACAGCGGCGACTGTTCGTCGAACACGCCGCTCGCGGTGACGAGCTCGGTCAACTGGCCGTCGTTCAGGAAGGTCATAATGAGCTTCGGAAGTTCGAAGATCGATCCATCCGCCTTGGTGCCCGTGATCGCAGGCCCCTGTTGCAGCAAACTTACGAGCACATTCAGAAAGGGTGTCATCATCTTCTTCGGAAGATCCGTGCCCGGTCCGATTCCGTAGTAGTACCGGAGGTCGTTCGAGTACTCGTACTGCTTCAGCTCCTCGTCCGTGAACACGTCGCACCACGGCGACAGTCGCCCGATGATGTGGCTTTCGAAGCCGCACAGGTACGGCATCTGATTGACATCGTCTGCCGTCAGCGTGAGGTTGCCACCAATCAGCGCCTGCAAGCGCTGCTGGACTGGCGGGATCCAAATGTCATCCCATGTCGTCTTGTAGTCTCCACCATTCATATCCTCGAAGTTGGGGCACATGTCGGATGGCCCGAGGGTGTCACCAACTGCCGCAGGGAACCCCCTTGAGGTCACGGAAATCACGCTGCCGTTCTGGGCGGCTGCGAATCCTAAGAAACCCCGGACGAACATGGAAGCCGTCTGGAGAACTCGAGTGTAATTGTTGGACCACACCATGAATTCATCTCCCTGTTGGTAGAGGTCCGGATACCTGTTGATAGCCTGTAAGAGTGAGTACACAGACGAGGTATGAGGTCATTTTGTACCTTGTTCTCAGCGTATATCCGAAATCATACGCCTCTTTGGCCCCTGTTGGGTTTTGGTTGGCGATCTGTAGCGCCGGATTCGTTAAGACAGGCCGCCACGTTGGCAGGAAGGACAAGCTTCCAGCTGCTGTGAAGTTGCTAGCTTGAAACTAGAGGTAATTAGTACCGATAAATAGATGGCTAAAAGGATAGCCAGTCGAACAAACCTTTTCGTACATGGATACCCAACCGCCATAAGCACCTTTGTCAGGATACCTAGATCCATGTCTTGAGATGTAGGCAGCCTGGTCTACGTAGCAGCTCTCGGGCACGTCGGGAGAAATTCCGAAGACGTTCGGGCCTTGGCGCAGTTAGTCAATGTGCTTTCTGCGCATTCGCCATTCCGTTGTCACAAGCAGCTTACCCGCATACCAAGGCCCGTTGGCTCCCAGCCATTTGAGAGGATCGGCCGCGCTCTTGGACGATGGGAAATTGATATCCTGAAGCGGCGCAAGGTATTGTTGTGCAGTAGCAGAGACACCTGCTGCCAGTAGTGAAACACTAAGCGAATTTTGGATGAACATGGTCACGAGACTGACGTTCACAGAAATCGCAGAAGGAGTTGGTAGCGTGCAACTCGCCGAAAAGGATTGACGTTGGTTAGAAGAAGCACATCAGCAATACCCGAGTGAAAGGTATATAACTGCCGGAACGGGGCACATGATAACGTGCGTGGAACCGAAAGTTACGGCTATTTCCCGCGGTGAAGGAAACACACGTGGGCGAATAGACCCGATTTATCTCAAGAACCACGTGTGAGGTAAATGGGATGTGGTTTGCGAAAGGGGAGGAGGTAATTACAAGCTAACTCGGGTGAACTACCGGATCTGGTAAAATGTTGATATAAGCGTGATCGGGACCCACGCAGTCTTGGGTCTCATCTCCCCGCCCCGTCAAGCCCGGGAGATCGGTCCAAACACTTGCCCTTAGATGTGCACCTATCCCAAGTGCCGCCATCCGGCCCCAGAGGGCAAGAGAGCGGAGTGCTGCGTCATGGCTACTAGCGTGTTTATTTGAGCATCCGCTGGAGACTCGACTAGCTCTTATCACAAAGCTATTTTCTCCAGCGGGCATAAGGTTCACTAAAGTCGAAGCTTATCGGCAACCATGTATTAGTCGGAATCAGAAAAAGGTACGGGATTAAGGTGTGTAATTTATCCTAACTGTAAAAACCGTTTAAAAAGTTATAGGATTCGAAGATACTGGGTATAATATTTATCGTAGAAATAATGTCGTGGAATGATTTTTTATATATTAGCTCAGCCTGGAAAAGAAAGCTTGGAACTACTTGTTACCTTGCATAAATAATAATTTATCCGTTTATGTCAGCAAATGTGTATTAGGTCTAGGATACTATCTGATTCTGTTTAACGAATTGGAGAGTGGGAACAGCCACATATAACTTTTAAGTTCCTTTATTTTTTGCAATTCTAAGGCTATATTAAAACCCGTTTATTCCTTTTGCCGCTTTTTTAACAAATTACTTTAACTGCTGACACGCCGTTATGGTCTTAAGGTTGCCATAAAGCTATTTAGACGTCGACGGCGCCCTTTTAAAATTTTCTTCCATTCGATTTGTATAAATCTTTAAGCCTTGCCGGGATAAAAGCAGCTTTGTTTTCCGGAACGAAGCTGGCTTCGTATTCGGCATCACGTTTATGCTTTAGCGCCTGCGGGTAATCTTTTGTTATGTAGCCGTATTTACCGTAATTAAAACAAAATGGCTAACCGTTTTTGTTTTAAGGCGGTTTATCTTACCGTTATCGCTTCGCGTTATATATATTTCCTTTTTTCGTATTTTTATTTTCCAAATTCAGCGATAAAGTTGTTATATACCTGGTTTACCGTTATGGTTAGGTATTAACGAAGGGTTTTTTTTTAACCTTTTTAAGTTAAAATAATTATAACGTACTATATAATCGAGTTGCTGATATTCTTATAAAAAAGTCAGAATAACCTTAGCTATTTAAGTTAAAAAACGAGCCTTAAAACTTAATTATGCAAAACTTAGTATTATGTATACCGTTCGCGAATTTACTTTAAGAAATCGATATAATAATAATTTTACCTGACGTAATATAATATTTAATAAGTAAAAATTAAGCCCGACGGAAAAAAAATTCGATTATCGACCGAATTTTTAACTTAAATATGCGAACGTTTCTTATCCGGCTTTAGTATGTTAAAGATATAGCGAATTTATTGTTAGCTTAACGCGTTGTAATACGTTTCGGGGTTAATTAGGTGTTGAATTTTGTTCGACGGCCAAAAAAATTTAAGATACGTTTAAATCGAAAAATTAATTATTAAAAAGTATTATACAAAGATTTAAAGGTATTTCGTAAGTAATTTAAGTTAGTTCGAATTATAATTACAAAATACGGTATCGTAAAAAAATATTTACAATTTCGACGAAACGGGTTTTTTAATAAAGCTTTTAATAACATGTAGTATAGTAGTTATAAATGCCGAAAAACGTAAAAAACTTAAATAGGCGTAATAAGGTAATCGGAAATAAGTTATAATTATATAAGTTATTAATTTGCAAGATTAAGTTATATCGTTATTTATTATTTTAACAAAAAAAACTTATTTTAAATTTTAGTATTGCGATAATTTATTATTTGCTGATTAAAAAGTCGGAATTAATTATAGTAACTAAATAACGAACGAATTAAGTTTAAAATAAATTTAATATTTCGATAAATATATTCGAACGCGTACGAAAAAAACGAAACGTTTTTTTATTTTTAACGGTTACGAAAGTTATTATTCGATAAAATTCGAAAAATATTACGCGAATAACGATATTATTACGCTTTGTATACTTTTTTATTTTTTTTATCGGTTTTAATTTTTCGACGTATCTTGTTTTTCCGTTTTAAAGCGTGTATATACGTTTTATATCGAGAATTTAATACGACGTTATTATATTTACGTTATAAAAGAAAAATTTCTTGCCGGTTTCTATAATACGTTTAAAGCTGTTATAACGTTCGATAATATTAAAGCTGGATTTACAAAAGCTGGGTTTATTTTATTCGATTTTAATAACGTTTTTTCCGAATTAGAAATTTTTTTAATTGTATTTATACCGACCGTTTCTTTACTTATTTCTTTCGGTTTTATACGTTTTTTTTTTACGAAAACCTTTCGAAATATTTAAGAAATATAAAAACGGAAACGTTATTTGCAGGAAAAAATTAGGAATTACTAGGGGAGCTTGCCGATAAAGATGGTTAAATCGGTTAATTTTTTAATCAAAAGTAACTTATTGTTATTATACGAAATTACGCGAAACGAATTATTTTATTAATAAACGCTGAAGGATTAAAAATAAACGTTTTTAAGAAAAAGAAACATTTATTATATAAAAGAAATAAGCTTTTTTGGCCGAAAAAAAAGGGGGTAGTAAAAAATCCCAGCCAATAACGACAGAAGATAGTTATTGCAAAAGGTTTAAAACGAAAGAACGGAAATGTAGCGTTTGCGGTAAATCCGGATATAATGCGCGTATTTGTAAAAAAGCTGTAGATACGTTTAGTAACGAAAAATCCGATTAATTTAAATCTATTTAATATGTTATAGTTAATTAATTTAAGTTAGTTATCGTGAAGTACAAAAAAACGCGCGATTCGATTATGTTAGCGATTCGATTATATAGTACGTTATCATAATTACGTTTCCGAATCGAATTAATAAATATCGTAACCTATTATTTAACGTTAATAGGCATGTCGATTTCGTTATAACGGCATACAAAATTTTTAAAATCGATTATATAATCGAATACCGATTGCTTTTTCAAATTTTATTTAACAAATTGCAGTTAAGTTTAAAAGTTTATTTTTTAATCGATATTACGCGTTTCGTACGAACGTTTTAATACCTTGATTATTTCTATAATTTTCGTAAATTTTATAACGACTGCTATAAGGTTTTCTTTAACGTTCTCGATAACGGCGGCGGTTAACTTGGTTTCGTTTATATAGATAAGCTTTGCCGAATTACCGTTACGGTATCTAATTGCGATTAAAGTTACTTAAATAGCCGTTTTTTACATTTCCTAATAATCGTTATTTCGAAGGCGATTTTTTTCGTTAAGCTTAAAATCGAAATATTTCCAGTTTAGGTACGTATCTTTTTCGTTATTTTCGCTTAACAGCTTAACGAATACCTTTATTGTTTTTTCTATATCGAAGCTTTCCGGTTAACTTTTTACGTTTTTTCTAAACGTTATCGTGACTTTTTTTTTCAAGTCCTTTCTGACGTGACTGCATTAAAAAATTTCCTGTTATTAACTAACGACGGCCGTTACGAAAGTAGACGTTTTCTTTTTCTTAAAGCAATTAAAAAAGTTGCGAAGCTTTTTTTTAAGCGGAATTTTTTTTGATAAATGTATTATTAAACGCCTTTACGCCGAACTTATCGAACCTTTCCTTCCCGTATCGGAACGGTACTTTAAATATAACATAAAACGGATAAATCGAGATATTAATTGTATTAAAAGACGGAACTAAAAGATATTATTATATTAGTAAATGTATGTTGTAATTAAGTCTTAGATATCATGTAATTCTGTTTAACGAATTGGAAAGTAAGAACAGCTATATATAACTTTCAAGCTATTTTGTTTTTATAATCCTAAGGCCACATCAAAGCCCGTTTGTTCCTTTCACCGCCTTTCCAACAAATCACCTTAACTGCCGACAGTTTATTTAAAATTACGAAAAGCATCCAAAATTCCGATAAGAATCGACGTAGATAAAAACGAGATTAAGCAGTTTCGAATCGTCTTGAAGTAAAATATTTGCAACACTAAAAGATGATAATGAAGTATAGGAATTAAAGTAGTAATTTATGAGTTTATCCAATTTGTATATACGATTACGTATTTTTAAGAAGAATTTACTTGTGTTTTAAAATAATTAAGCATATTCTAATATATAACTTTTTCAATAATATTAATATATTAATACGATTTAATTTAGCATATAATCAATTCACTTTACCGTTATGTCTTACAACTTTGTAATTAATAGTAAGCTTTTATACTAGCAAATCGGGTTTTATAAAAGGTTAGCTACTTTTTAACATTTTGTAACAATAAATTCAAATTCAATAGCGATAATATATTAAATAAACAGAATTTAATTCAATCAGTTCTTATTAAACGTATTTATAGCTTTTTTACAAATACGTGTATTATATCCGGGTTTACCGTAAATATTACATTTCCGATCTTTCGTTTTAACGTTTTTGCAATAACTATTTTCAGTTGTTATTAATTGCGATTTCTATTACCCTTTTCTTATTCCGTTAAGAACGCTTGTTCTTTCTATATAATAAATATTTTTCCTTTTTGGAAACGTTTAGTTTTAATTTTCTAAAGCTTGTTTAAAATGCCGTTCGTTTGGCGTAAAAAGGCGGCTTTTCTCTAAAAAGAATTTTCGTACAATAGTAACACATTACTTTGTTTTAAAAGATTAATCGATCTAACCAGTCTTCTCGGGCAATCTAAACTGGGAATTTCAGATTTTCTTTATAAAAAACATTTTTGTGTCGCTGTTTTACCGCTATTTTTAAGGGTTTTCGTAAGGATAAAATTGAACGAGCGGAAATAAATGCCGTAACGGTTAACGTAAATATAACTAAAGAACTTCCCAAAAGAAAAGGCGTTGTTAGAATTTAATAAATAAACTTAGTTTTTACAAAGCCGTATTTAATGCTATCGGACGCTGCGAAGGTTTCAAACGCGTTGTAAACAACGATTAGAAAATATTTTCATACAATATAAATATGATAAGTTGGTACTAAGTTTCCGATATAAAACGAATAAAAGCGTTTTAGAATAAAAGAATAAGATATATTAAAAACTAAAGCCGATAAAGAAAATACCAAGGTATATAAAGCATAATAATACCGTTATTCGAGTAACAGTTTCCGGATTTTATCGAATAATAAGTTTCCTAGCCGATATAGAGAAAAACGTTGCGTTTTTTTTCTTATATTTTCGAATATATTTTTCAAAGCATTTGATTTATTTCAAACTGAGTTTGTTCGTTGTTTAGTATTATAATATTTGCGAATCTTTTATTCGGTTTGTATTTAGTTATGATAATATAAGCAATTAAGATAAGTATTTTAATTAAAAGACTATATAACGATACAAGTTATTTTTATAAATTAATAACTTATATAAATATATTTTATTTCGAATATAGTTATCATGTTTATCTATACTTTTTACGTTTTCGATGTTTGTATTTATTATTCCGTTATATTATTACAACCTTTATTAAAAAGATCTTTTATATAATTAGATTAGTTGTTAGCTCAACCGAGCTACGAGCTCCTTGTTGGGACATATTAACAACTATTGTTAGACAAGTTCTTAATAGGATTTATATAGGGTCCTGTCCCAGCTCTGTCTAACTGTAAGGAGCTATAAAGGGCTGCATTTTTACAATAACCTATTCTATTAAAGTTAAAAAAACTGCAATACCGTATATTATAAATATAACTTTAATACGTTCAAAATTATTTCTAAAATACCGTTAAACTTTTATATAATGCTTATTAATAATTAGCCTTTTTATTTTAACGCGTTGTAATTGTTTTTTTTTCTACCGTTTAATAAATTTCGATCCTTAGTTAATTCGGACGCTTTTAAAAACCTATTAAGCTAATAACAAATTCGCTATATTATTAATATGCTATAGCTTGATAAAAGTAGCTTGCGTATTTAAGTTAAGAATTTGGTCAATAACCGGTTGTCTTTTAATCGGCATTAAATTTTGCAAAAAAAGAAATAAAATATAAAAATATATTTCGGTTCGAAAAAGTTTATCGCTAAATCTGTTTTATAATATAAACGGAGGTATTTCGTATATAGACCAACCCGTTTAATAGTAAGTTTGGTCTTTTTTCTTCCTTTTTCCCCTTTTTTTTTTTTTTTTTTTTTTTTTTTTTTTTTTTACTTGGACGGCTAACTCTATTTCAGTTTTTCTTTAAGGCGTTTCATAATATTACCATTGAAAAATAGGCGATTCAAGATAAGCAATTGGAATTGCTCGAAAAATAACCGACTTGTTAATATGACCGACTTGCTGGTATTGGACGTTGCTGTGAAACCTTAAGTAATTCTTTATATTATATTTGTTAATAAAGAGCTTATATCATTTCCTGGTACGTCTCGGACGGAGTGTCCTCGAGTTCCATGAACAGGAGATTGATTCGGCCGCCTTGAGGTTTCCAGTATGCATACAGCTCCTGCTCCTTTCTGAATCTCACCCTTGGCCTCCCAGGTTTTGTCTTCCCCCTTGTGAACCCATTGAACGAGCAGCTCCAGAGCCGCTTCCGTCATCAGATATCCGCTGCTAGAGTAGCTTCCTGGTTTCGTACTCCTCATGGTTGTTAACAGCTCTCTGATGTTGGCCAGGTGCCATAGATTCGGCCGATTTGCGTTTCGCTCGCGTTTCGCTCTCGTCGCCAGTCGCTTCTTGGACTCCTTATCAAAATTCCGACCTCGTCCACCACTATCCAGATGCCAGGTTATCACGTAGCATTAGTGATGGGATATAAGGCGTTGGATATAGCCGCGCTTTGCCCAGGAAGATGGTCACCCAATGATTCATTATACCATAGAACACAGTCTTGTTCTGTTCCTCCACGACTGTAGTGATGCCGCCCTCTTGACTTCTCTGTCCAGTTGCTCTACAACCATATACAACAGATGCTTGACATAGGTGCAAAATATCTTTGGGGCTTATTAAAGAAGCAAGACCTTCACGCAGAAGATGTCATAATACGGACTGTAACACAATTTAGCCAAATTTCGAAGGCGAGCTTGCTACCTACGATGAGAAATTCAACGGCGTATACTAGCAGCTCCTGGGCTGGGCGGCAAGACGGGAGCCCACCTTTATACCGTGTTGAAGAATACCGACCAAACGCTGGATCAACCGGCCGTGTTGAATGCCCAAAAACGGCAACCATCTTCCTTTGAGGAAGGGTCTGAGAGCACGTCCGGCGATGAATAACTTCCAGTTCGACTGGAAAAAGAACGTTGCAAGATTCTAAGTGCGGCTGAGGTCTAGAAATCCTTCGAGAAAGGACACCTAATAGTATGAGGCCGTCGAAACCACCTGCAAGCCGGATATCTAGTTCTCCTAAGATCTCTTGAGGATGACTAGGGTTCTTTGAAAGTGCCGAGATATTCTTGAGCCATCTGGCGAGATTGAGGACGTCGACCCAGGTCGTTTCAGAGACACATCGTATAAGTGAATTCAACTTGGCAAAGGACGCTCATCATGAACAGCTGTAGGGCGATGCCGATCCTCTGGATACATCAGCCCCATATGGCCATCCTCAACTTCCATATAAGCAACAACAGCAGAAAGCTTCTCTCGAGTGGCCAATTCGAAGACGTCCGTTTCCACGCGCCGTCCCTGATGAACAGTCGACTCTGGAGCAAGTATTATACCAAAGACCTCTTATTCGGCACGTCTCGCACGCGCAGATCAGACACTGCCGGACCTTTCCCCTTGCCGTCAGTTAGTCAAGCCGTCAGAGCGCCGACCCAGGAGAGACATGCTAACGTAAACCCGGATGATCTATTACAATTCGCTTTCAGCATCGCCCAAAACGCTATGGTCACTGATGCGCACCGCGGAGCTATCATTAAATAGGCCCTCTCGGCGGGGAGGACTTGACCATCCAAGGCCCCGCAAAGGCTTATCGATATCCCCCTACTTGGGAGGTCAGGCATACTTCATGGTCCAGTTCTTTCACGCTGCGTCACTGTCACTTGAACGAGGACGTGAAGAAGAGGTCTGGGTGCCCGCCAGTAATCTCGACTTTGTGGGCTTTAAGTCGTCTTTGGCTGTGTTCCGAGTGGCAGCAGTACTACAGCTCAAGCGTATGGATTAGTGTGGGTGCAAGGATGGCATTTGTTGATCCCGACCTTAAGCCGTTGCTGAACGTAGTCCATATCCCATTAGTGAGCCAAGCTCTCCCATATGAAGGAGGTATGTCTCGAAGCCCCTCCTTTAATCGGGCGGTTGACTAAATGACCCCAATCGCATACCATCTCGAACGCTCGGCTTCGATGTCGCTAACCTGAAACTGTGAGGTTGCGAGGCGTTTAGCCTCGGCTTTGGAGGATTTCGACATCGTAGGGGGTTATGATGCATGTCAGATCATCCGCTAGTACATATAAGAGCCCTAACTAGTTGGCCAGCGCCAATCATCACTGAGGAGACGACATCCATTTAGGTAATGGCGAGCCTATTTCGATCAGATTGAAACTTGGCCCTACGTGGTAGTGTTGGGCCTGTTGTGGTGTAAACGCACCTTCCTCATGGGCATCTCCCTTGCGGCCTGCCCCGCTGACGGGTTTTCCAGCTTTAACGTTGCTTGGCAGCCAAGACGCTTACCACTAGTAGTTAGTTTAGTTAGTTCTCGCTTACTGTACGATTACATGCGCCGCTCGGGAAAGAGATCCGGGGTTCGGCGTCTACGTCTAGGCGGGTTCCGATGGCGTTAATAGGTGGAAAATTGGAACCCTTTCGGTAGAGGGATTAGGCCACGTTGTTATGACATAGAAACGAAGGCCCTCGTTGGCTCCGGCTATATACAAGAGTGCACGTTAAGGCGAACATATGTATGTGTTCGGGAAAAAGAAGATGGAGGCTGAGCCAAGCGGTCTGTTGTGACCTGACTGTATTTAAGCTTCGGGAGGCTGCTGACCTGCCTTCCTAGTGCCCGCCAGGGCCCTGCATAAGGCTCTCGATTTTACCACCCCCCGGGGTATTCTTTGTTAGTTACTTCCACTGGACTACATGGGCCGTATGAGCCTAGAATGTGCGCTCCAAATGAAATTGTATGGAATATGCAGTGGAAATTTCGGTCAAGATCGACCTTCGCCTTTTTGCGATGGCGTGAAGCACTGGTAGAACCGTCAGAGTATGGTTACTCCCATACGAGTGTGTATGCGATTTTACCTAACACTACGGTGGACCTGGTGGAGGTAACTAACAAAGAATATCCCTGGGAGTTGTATGGGGTAATGATCTCCGTTGCCGTGGCCCGTGCCGTACGTACATCGTGGGGGGTAGGACGGGGCGGTTACGCTTAGGCGTACCGGGCAAATTGCTGGCCTCGATACTCGCGGCCATGTTCAGATCACGTGCCTCCTCCGACTAACTGTCAGTTTTTCACATACATATGCAGTCGGTAAGCACTTAGGCATATCCGTTCTGGTGTGCCTGTATATGGGTCCCTTTGGCTCTATAGCTACATACGAAGTATATATGCAACGTTTCATAAGGCCCGGTATATGCTGCCTCGAGTCTAGAAAAGCGAAGAAATGTGTGGCACCGAAATAGGAACATCTGCCATGTAAGGACTGTAGAGGTTGCAACTCATCTGTTAACAAGCTGGTAAGCTTCAATTTACTCACCCGGTTATGTTGACTCCGCCCGACAATGACTATTGGGAGGGTTGTAATGACTGAGAGCTAGGTCAGCATCTAAGTTTGAATGAGTTCTGTCGATTTTAGATCTGTTACAAATCAGCAAGGAAATAGTAAAAATTACTCAGTACTGATGAGCCATAGAACGCTATTGATGAGTGTGGCACTCTTTCTTACAATAGGAAGGTAACATGATAGGGGTTCTGCGGCCTGTACCTCTAGGGCTTTAAAGCCCTAGAGCCCTAGGTGCTTTGATCGGGTTTGTTTCTATGTCGTAAATGGGAAGGTGGCTTAGAACGACTATACTCCCACCCCTATGGCGCTCTGAGGCACTAAAGCCCTAGAGCCACGAGTACCGTCGTCGATTCCAGGACCCTGGGGTCTCCGCGCGGTGGACCCTTGGAGCGTTGCAGGCTCTAGAACGTTAAACTACCAACCGCGAGGGATTACTCAGTTAGCGGCATACAAACCCCACATAACCAGAGTGATGCTGGATTGATTGGTCGGCATATCGAATTATGTCATGACGTACCAATTGCCAGATGAAATACATGATGTTAAGGTCGACTAAGGGTATCACATGATAGAAATCCTACGGATTCTAGCCCGATCTATACGCGGCCCGACCTGACGTTACAGGGCGGATACTGTATTTAGGTATTACCTCCTAATAAATTGTATCGCAAATACATAAACCACCCGTAAGTTAATCGTACTTAAAAGTCAGGGCAAAGATGGGGCTTGTATCGCACTAACTGTAATAATCCCCGAGTATTGTGTAGGGCGCGTGGGGGCAGCCGGGGGGGTCTGTGTCATGCGGAATCTCTATATGATCACCCAGCCCTCAAGGGTAAAGTAGCCGTCACGAACGAGGCGACGAATATCACTCTCACCATCGAGCAGGTACCCCTAAAATTCATTTTCTTTCCTCTGCCATTTTCTGATCAGAATGATCATCAGTCTTCGATCCGTGGTAAAGAGGAATGATCAAACGTATAAGAAAGTCAGTGCACCCTAACCTAAGATATGATCGTTCTGGGTCCCAAGCATACATAGCAGGCTTTGGGAACAAGGGCCCCCTGAACCGTACATTACCCAGGTACTGCAAGTAAGCAAAGTATGCCGGGGAGTGGCGTAGTATGTAGCATTCAGACTTTTTCGGCCCCCTTACCCGGCTCTGGTAGTCGACTCTGCCGAAGTATAAATATCAAAGGGAGAACTGTTGCTCGCTAATAAGAAACTTATCATCCGCATTCGACCCTACAAGTGGCATACCTGCCAGTACTCTAGTTTCCTTTGACGAGTAGCATCTGCATAGCTGACGATGGTCACAATGCGGTTCTTCTCAGGGTATGCTCTCGCCTTTTCGGTATTATTACCGACTGGCTTCTGCTCAGAGCCCCTGCTACCATATCGGGATGCCTCGCGAGGAGTAGATGAGCGTGTTGATGATCTCCTCCATCGCATGACGGTGGCGGAGAAGGCCGGGCAGCGTATGTAAATCAATACCATTGCTACTTCCCCTGGGATTCATGGATCTATCAGGGCGACCAACCGTCGCAACAGGCCTCAAACGCAAGGCATCGGCTTCTTTGACTAGGGATGATTGCTGATCAACTTGGATATTGCAGTGTTCATACTCCAACTCGACATGGGACCCAACGGCGAACTGGACGAGGGCGACGTGGCTGCCCATCGGAACAGCACTGACACGCTTATCGGAGAGTTTTTCATCTCACATTTTCACATATCTGGAACCATCGAGGACGCCACTGAAAGAGCTGAGTGGTATAATCGGGTTCAGAAGCGTGCTCTCGAGACGCGTCTAGGCATCCCCGTCACGCTGGCGACGGATCCGCTCCACCGTTACTCTGAGACCACCGCCAGTGGCATATCCCAATGGCCTGGAACGCTCGGACTGGCTGCGTTGAGAGACGCGGAGCTGGTTAGGCAGTTCGCTGATGTCGCCCGCCAGGAGTATACCGCCGTCGGCCTCCGTGCTGCACTGCACCCCCAGGTTGATCTTGTCACGGAAGCTCGGTGGGCCCGTAGCAGCAACACGTTCGGTGAAGATGCGGATTTAACCGCGGAGCTTCTTGTAGCCTACATCAAGGGCTTTCAAGGCAACGAGATCGGCCCCCAGTCTGTCTCCACGGTTACTAAGCACTTCCCGGGCTCCGGACCATTGGAGGACGGCGAAGACTCGCACTTTGCGTATGGAAAGAACCAGACATACCCCGGAGACAACTTCGAATACCACCTGAAACCATTTAGAGCCGCCATCGAGGCCGGTGCCAGGCAAATAATTCCCGCCTACGGCCGACCGGTTGGGACGAAGTACGAGGAAGTGGGGTTCGGGTTCAACAAGGAGATAGTTACGGGTCTTCTTAAAGAAGAACTTGGTTTTGATGGCATCGTCGTGGCAGACTGGAACTTAATTACCGACTTTTTCGTCGGAGGTGAGGTGAGTACTCCTGTTCCTGTTATCGTCCCGGGTAGCCTGTTCAGCGGGGTTTAGCCTTTCCCCTGTCTTCCCAAGAACCACTGTCAGACCGATTTTGGATAGATCGCGAGTTTCAGAATTGTGTTGAGTAAGCAAACGCTGACATCTCATCGCAAACCAGGGCTGGCATCCGGCCCGTGCATGGGGTCTGGAGGACGCCACCGAACTCGAGCGCATCACTCGCATCATCGACGCCGGCGCGGACATTATTGGCGGCGAATCCCGCGTGGATCTTATCCAACAGCTCGTCGAGGAGGGCATTGTCTCTGAAGAGCGGCTCGACGCCTCCGTCCGCAAGCTGCTGAGGGAGAAGTTCCTACTCGGCCTATTCGACAACCCGTTCGTAGATGCCGAGGCGGCGGGCCGCATCGTAGGGAATGAGGACTTCGTGCGGCAGGGCAACGAGGCGCAGCGTCGCTCCTACACGCTGCTCACTAACAGGGACCAGATCCTGCCGCTGCGCGACCTCCCGGCCGAAACCAAGTTCTACGTCGAGGGCGTCAACGCCGCGCTGATAGAAGACCGCGGCTTCGCCGTCGTTGAGCAGCCGGAAGAGGCGGACTACGCGCTCCTGCGCCTTGTGGCCCCATACGAACCCCGCTCTGGAGCTCTCGAGGCCGGCCTCCACGCAGGCTCGCTCGAGTACTCGGCTGAGGAGCGCGCGCGCCAGGCCGCGATCTACGCCGCAGTGCCTTCCATTGTCGACATCAACCTCGACCGCCCCGTCGCCATCCCCGAGGTCGCCGAGCAAGCCGCCGCGCTGTTGGCGAGCTACAGCAGCAGCACTGACGCCTTCCTTGACATCGTGTTTGGTGTTGCGGAGCCCGAGGGCAAGCTGCCTTGGGACCTGCCAAGGTCGAACATCGCCGTCGAGGATAGCATGGAGGATGTCCCCTATGACACACGGGATCCAGTCTTCAAGTTCGGCCATGGGCTTAGGTATACTTAGGAGTTTACCACTGAGAACCGTAGCGCTGGCTCATGGGAGGGGTTAAAAGGATTTAGGGAGACTGATGATTGTTGCATATGATGATCGCTATCACAGCTGCATGTAATACCGACCCAATGATAAACGAATAAATAAATATTTCATGAACATTTACCCAGCTTCCATGAAAACTTGTCTCCGGGTCTATTGTTCCAACAATACAAATACTACACAAGAAGGGTAGGTGGCATAGGAGCATAATTAGATGTCAGGTCAAAAGTCCTACCATCAACCTGTAGTATTATTCGATGATATACCGTATTCAGGTATAGTTATAGCGGTGTCAGTATAAACGCGAAGGGTACAAAAGGCGTATGTGGTACAGCTGGATACTTCCAACGGACAATTATTAAACAAAGTTTTCGATTGAGAAGGAGTCCCACCCGGCGGGTACGCACTGGGGACGGAAAATACATTTGCGGATGCCGATGAAACAGTGGAGATGAGTCTCGGTACAATTTGAGACAAGAAATGCGAATCAACACAACTCAAGGTGAGTAAGGAAGGGCTGGACCTTTCGTAGGTGCCTGCATACCCTGGTAGTGGACCGGGAAGTCTCTTGGTCATGAAATCCGCACCTACCCTCATTCCTCAAAAGCCATCTCCAAGTTACAAGCTGACACCCGAGCGTGTGCAGTGTAAAATCTGAGCTGTTTAAGTGGGAAAACGTCGGGAGAAAAAGGACGCACCAGAAGAAAGATCTCGGCCAACACTTACTAAGCTCCGTAAAGAAAAACGACGCAAAAAATCACAGCAAGATTCAAGTGGATGACTCGTCGTTAGAAAAGGGGACCATCGAAATAGAGAAATGAATGAGGGGTTAAATCGCCTACGATTTTGCCCTCTGTCTCCTTAGGAGGAAAATCATCGGGTGTATGCTGCAGTAAATAGGCGGTGGGCGAGGGAGAGGCTTCATGAATTACTACGATATTTGTAGAAGATAGCTAGAGTGTAAGATTGAGCTTGAGGGATAGAGATGGTATGAGCGAACATCTTGACCTGAACTGGTTAGCTGGGGATTACCTACATCCAATGGTATACTGTTGTTTCGAATCAGAGTGTCCCCGCCCCACTTAGCTTCTGAATCACACACCTTTTTTTGTATGGGCCCCTTCATAACGCGTGTAGACCTTCGACAGCAACACAACAACAACGCGTTAAAGCTGTTTTGATAAACGATACGTATAATATACGATATTTCGAAACATTTAAAGCCTTAATTAGCCCTAATTTAAAAACTAAACATAACAAACGCTTTATAGCCGTATAAAAATATAACCTATTAATTTATATAACCGAAACTGGCTTTTTTAACGGTAATTTAATTATTATTTTCGACGTCGATAAACGTACGATTAAACGGTACTGAACTTAATATAAAACAACTAAGTAATTCTTTATAAACGGCGTTAATTATTATTACAAAAAAACGTTAAAGTTATTTCTTTAAGTTTTTAACGTAAATATTATATATTATTACGCGTTATATTAATTAATTAATTACTTAAAAGTTATTAAAAAAATTAACTTATAAGTTTAACTTATATTTTAACGAAATATAATGGTTTTTCGCCGATTACTATAGTATATATATAACTATTTTTACAATTTCGGAATATTTAAAAGTTATTAATTAAAAAATTAAAAAACTAAAAATTAAAATTACATAAGCGGATTCGGGTTAACGGACGTAATATTTTTATGCCGTTATTAAATATATTTCGGATATATTTGTTTTCGTAAATAAATTAAATATTAATAAACGTAATATTAATCATCGTTACGATTAAGTACTTAAAAGCTTTATTTTTTTCATACGGCAAATTTTAAAATATAACCGTCGTTTTAATATATTACCGGTAATTACGGCTAACGGGTTGTTAAATATTTTTATTTATTAAGGGTTTATTAGTTACAAAAATTTTATTTTATGGCTAAAGAAAAATGTTACCGTTAATAAATGCGTTTTTTAAATTACGTTCCGTATTAATAATAAATAATATTAGTTTTTATTATTTAGATAAGATATATAGAATAACGTCCCACATAAGTACTCCGGACGCACAAGTACTCCGGACGGTTTTTGGCACGTCGCGATAACAAATTCAAATTAATTAATAACAACATATCGCATTAATTTAAATCAATCGGATTCTTTTTCGTTAAACGTCTTTATAACTTCTTTACAAGTACGCGTATTATGTCCGGGCTTGCTGTAGACCTTACATTTCCGTTCCTTCGTTTTAACCCTTTTGCGACGACCCCTTTCAGCTGCTGTTAGCTGCATTTTTTTACCATCTTCTTTTTTTTCGGCTAGAAGAGCTTGTCCTTTTTGTATAGTAAGTGTTCCTTTTTCTTGGAGACGTTTATTTTTGGTCCTTTGACGTTTGCTTAAAATGTGGTTCGTTTCGCATAATTGGGCGTTTTCTTTCCGAAAAAGAGCAACTTCGTATAAAAGTAATAAGTTACTTTTTGTTAAAAAATTAGCCGATTTAACGACCTTTAACGAATTATCTTGATATCCAATTTTTTTTTGCAAGTAACGTCCTTGTTTCGTTATTTTCTTGATATTCCTAGGGGTTTTCGCGAGCAGGGAACGAATAAAACCGGCGGAGGTTAGCGGGGAGACGGTCGGCGTAGGCACAACTGGAGGAATTTCTAATTCGGAAAGAACGTTATTGGGATCGAATGGAACAAGACCAGCTTTCGCGAATCCAGATTTGATGTTATCGGACGTTATGGTAGCTTGGAATGCGTCGTAAAAGCCGGCAAGGAAATTTTCTTTAGTAATGTGGGTATAATGGCGTCGCATTAAGTTTTCGATATACCGCGAATAAGCGCGTTTTAAAATAGAAAAACAAAATACGTCAAAAGGTTAAAGCCGATATAAAAAATGCGCAGGTATGCAAAACGTAATAATATCGTAATTTGCGTAATATTTTTCAAATTCTATCGAATAATAGCTTTCGTGGCCGTCGAGAATAAGAAGACGTTTCGAACCTTTCGTACGCGTCCGAATATATTTATCGAAATGTTGAATTTATTTTAAACCTAATTTATTTGTTATCTAGTTATTATAGCTTATACCGAACCTTTAATTAGCTAGCAATGGGTTATTACGGTACTAGAACCTAAGGTGATTTTTCCCCGTTATGATAATAAATAACGGCAAAGCCTAACTTTGCGAATTAACAGTTTGGATAACTGTAACTTATTCTTTATTCTTTTGTTGCGTTTATCTAGGTTTTCTACGTTTTTCGGTACTGGTAACTACCATACCCGTTGCTATAAGAAGCCCCATTAAAAATCCTGTTTCGTTGAAGTTGTAAATATCCTTTTTTGCGATGCCGTATTTTGCGATAATAGCCCGAATAAGTTCGAATTACTTACGAAATGTTTCCGGATTTTTGCATAAAACCCGTTAATAATTAATTTTCCGATTTAAACGTATCTAAAGTTTTTTTTACCGTTTAACAAAGTTCGACGCCCAGTTAATCCCGACGTACCTTGTAACGCGTTAGGTAAGCAGTATATTGGCCATATCTTCAACGTGCTGAAGCCGGACAAAAAACGTTCGCGCATTTAGATCAAGAATTCGGTCGATAATCGATTTCTTTTCGGTTGCCGTTAATTTTCGCAATTTGGGTATATGGTCGTTATAAGAACGTATACCGTTATATCGTTTATGCAAAGTAAATTTCGTAACTTCATATATAGAACTAAGTATCGCATAACTAAGTTTCGGGTTTTGTTTCTTAGCCTGAACGGCTAGGTTTATTCTCGTTTCTTTTATAAGCCGTTCCATATTGTTAATGTTAAGAAATAATCAATTGAAGTTCGGTGGTTGGAATATGCCAAAAACCGTCCGGAGTACTTGTGCGTCCGGAGTACTTGTGTAGGACGTTATACGAAAAAGTTAAGATAAAATTATAATATTTTCTTTTATATTTACTTAACTTTAACTTTATTAAAACGTTTTTTAATAACTTTAAAGTTTACATCCGTTATTACGTTAAATATACGTTTAACGATTTTTTTAATAACGAACGATTCGGGTTATTTTTTTTAATTATTATAAACGGGTTAAATAACGGAAAAAGGAAATTAAGTGCTATTTTAAAACCGCGCGGGTAAGGTAAGATTTAATTAATTAATATATATAGGAAAGTAACGTATTAAACTGTTATGGAAAGTTTTCGCGTATTAAATATCCGTATTATTTTAATATCCGTATTTCTTTAAGTTGTTTTTTCTTTAAGTAATATTATTTTAAGGTATTAATTATCCTGTTTATCGTATTTTTCTTTATTTTAATTACTTGTAACTTTAAAGCAATAATAACAGCGAGCTTTAGTTTTAGATAATAACTGTTTTGTTACGTACGTAAGCGTTAAAGGTTATCGGGTTAAGGAATTTATAAGAAAATTAAGTTATTAGCAAAAACGTTAATAAATAAAGGGACGGATAATAATGTACGTTATAATATTGTTGTAATTTTTTTGTTAAATAATGAAAAATTTTAAAACGGGTTATTTTTTAATGTTTTGCTAGTTAGAAAAAGTATATAGTTACTTAACGGATAAGAAAGATTTATATAGAAAAATACCTTGCTTTTTTATATATGCTATTAATAAATAATATTAGCTAAATATATGCGTTTTTCTTTTCGTTTTTTTATATAAATTTTAAAAACCTGTAATTTCGTAACAAAATTAATAGTTTTAAAATTTATATAAAATAACGTAAAAAAACGCTTACTTTTAGTTATTATTTTTGTAAAACAACTTATTTAATCGCAAATTAAAAAACATTTTAAAGTTTTGAAAAATGTTTTCGAATTTAAACGCGTTTCGGATGTGCGAATTAACATAAGATTTAAAAGGCTTAAAAACTTTCCATTTAATTCCTTAGGATATAAATTATTCGTTAGGAAGATAACGTATTTGTTAAAAAATAATATTGTTATTTCGTAAAATATTATATAAATGCTTAATTTCTTTTACGTTATCGCCGTAGGCTGTTATAAATTCTTTATATACGTTTTAAAGCAATTTATCGGTATTTATATTTTCGAAAATGGGAAACGACGAATTATAAATAAATAAATCGAAAAATTTATTATGCGTTTGCGTTAAAAGGAGTAATATAAAAAGTAATTTTTGTTAATTGCGATATTTATTCGTTGTAACTGTCGGATTCGAAAAATTTTAAAATGTTTGGATAATTAATTGATTTTATTATATATATCTTTTTAAAAGTTATTATTTGTTAACTTAAAACTTATGACTTATTATATTTTAAAAAACCTTTTCCGAAATAATTATGTATAATATTTGTATTATTATTGTTACCGTTATTTTTACGTTTTAAAGGCTTAATTTTAAAAGTTTTTAAAAGCGCGTTTTTTTCGCGTTATTTTTTTAACGTTTTCGAATCCCGTATTCGCCGTGTTTTGTTTTTATAAAGCTCGTTATATAGCTTAATAAAAAACGTTTTATATATAACGTTAGATCGGTTAATATCGTTATATTAACGAACGAATTATTAAGGTGTTATATTATAGTAACAAGTGCCGTTTTTAATATAGTATATTTAAGGATTAACGCTTTTAAAATTAAGGTAATTTTTATTTTTTTTATATTCGAACGTATTCGATAAAACTTTACGAACTTTAAAACTTTTATCGAATTCGACCTATATACTAAACGTAAGTATAAATAAGTATTTCGTAATAAGCCTTTAAGTTGTTATAAGGGCTTCTTATAAGGGATTTTTAAGGATTATGTCGGCAAATGCGTTGCAATTCTGGAGACTGGGGGAGGTAGGTTGCTTGCTCTTCTGTCCTAGAACTGGGGGTTGGGGGGAGCAGCCATATATAGGCTTCAGCTCCTTTGTCCTTGCAATCCTAGGGCCACATCAAAGCCCGTTTGCTCCTTTCACCGCTCCTTCCAAGAAATCACCTTAACTGCCGACAGATTATAAACGTAGGCGTTTTTGTAATGTTACGGTTTCGGGAAATCTTAATAAAAGGATTATCGTTAATACGGGTTAATTATTACAAAGTATAAAACGATAAATGTTAACGTTATGTAAAAAAAGTTTTTTGGCTTATTGTGTTATTAAAACGTTTAAAAATAAGGTTAAGTTAAAACTGGGGTTTTTTTAATCGAAAGTTAAAGTTATATATAAAATTTAAAAAAACGTTTTTTTTGCTGTTACGTTTTGCAATATTAATAATAACTTTAATAAACTTATTAATATCGAAAATACCGTATAATAATATTTTAAAAAACTGTAATATAGTTTCGTAATTAAGTTTACGGCGTTATGTAATTTTTTTAATTTAAACGAACGTACGCCGAAAGTTATATTTGTATTTGTTTTATAATTTTTCGTTAATATAATTAATAACGCGTTATTTATTAAAATTAGGCAAATCCTTTTTAAATACCGTCGTATAATAATTATTAATATATTATTTAAGTTATTACGAATTAATAATTTAAAAAACGTTCCGTATTTTATTAAATTATTTCTTTAAAAGCTTACCATTAATAATAACCTTAATAACGTTAAGGAATTGCGTACGTATATTTAAAGATTTCGACTTAAAGGCATTAGCAGAAATACTTTTATTTAAAACGCAATTAGCTTTATTTTCGAAAAGCTAGGCGTAATTGGCCTTGTTTTCGGAAGGCTGGGCGTAATTAACCTTGTTTTCGAAAGGTTCGTTTCGAATGGCCTCGTTTTCGGAAGGCTCGTTTCGAATAATTTCGTTTTCGGAAGGCTCGTTTTTAAAAAGTTCGTTTCGAATAGCTTCGTTTTTAAAAAGCTCGTTTTCGGAAAGTTCGTTTCGAATGGCTTTATTTTCGGAAAGTTCGTTATCTGTAATTTTAAGGGCGTTTCCCGTATTTCCTTTTATATCCGTAATAACCTTAATTTCGGGGTTTTTAAGGTTTTCAATTTTAGAAATAACTATCGGTTGCTTGCTTTTTTTTTTGTTTTTTAAAACGGTTTTCGCAGTAATTATTTATTTATTAATAACCGTTTTGTAAATATTATTAACCTGGGTATTAAAGGAAATAACTGGGCTTTTTTTAACAGCTTTAATTATTTTCGTAAACGGCTTACGAAACCGTTTCGGAATTATTACGGGATTAATCCGGGGAAATATTTCGAAATATTCGTTCGCGGTTTCGTCGATTCGAATCAACCTTAAAAAAAAACGCGTACGGCCAGGTAGCTTAAAAAGGATTCGGCTAGATTGGCCGGGATTTTGCAGTAGGGAACGTAAAATAAAAACAGAAATTTTTAAGGAAATTATTAATAATTAAATTACGCAAAAGAAATAATTGCGAAAATTTCGTTTTTTGTTATTATGGCTATTGTTATATTGCTGTCGAAGGTTTACACGCGTTCTGAAAAGGCCCATACAAAAAAAGGTGTGTGATTTAGAAGCTAAGTGGGGCGGGGACACTCTGATTCGAAACAACAGTATAGCCATGGCTGACATTAACGGTATCCAGCCGAAACGACCGTCCGCGGATCTCCGAGCCACTGTGCCCGCATTCAGTTTGCTATGTCCGATCTGTGTTAACTCTGCAACTACCACCTAGGAATGCATATCGCCGAATGCTCCGTTCTTACTGTCGTTGACATTATCCCTTCTACCATCATCAAATTACATGATGCCTAATGCCGACATCGCCCATAGTGCACATACACCAGCCCAAGAGCCGACACCTTCGGATTCCTCTAGCGGCCGACCGCGCCCGCCTCCTTCCAGGCGCCGAGACAAGCCTCAGCTCAGTTGCAATGCATGTCGGAGGCGGAAGTGAGTCGGTGTCACTTGCGTACATTTTAGAGGGAGCATGTTCTGTAGTCCGTTCTGACGGCCAATGTGTGGTCAATGATCGCCGCTTACAGTTTCCATCCGTCCTCTCTACTCCCATTTTCCTATCAGCACGGAGGACTGATTAGACCGACAGGATACGATGTGATCGTATGTACCCCTGTAACAACTGCTCCAGCAGGGGGTCGGGCTCCTCGTGTACTTACACTACGGCTACTGGCCGGCCTCACGGCCCAGTCCATGTGCAAGACCGCATCAACGAGCTCGAGAGTCTAGTCGTGAGTCTTATGCGACAGCAGAATCCCGCAGGGGACTGCCTCTCATCTTCGGAATATACTGTGCAAGCCACGCCAGACGAAGTCGATGTTTCAGAGGCGTGTGTACCTGGAGGAAAGCCGGAGCTACCCGGAGAAACTATTCCCAAGATGCAACGTGGAATCTCTCCATCCCCTTCTGACTGTGGCAGCATTAAAGTCCGCGAATCAGGTGTAAGCTATGTTAGTAGCGCACACTGGGCTGCCGTGCTCGACAGCATCGCTGAACTAAAGCATCACTTTGCCGAGGACGAAGCCTACGCACGTATTCCGGATCCTATCCAGTCGCAGGCCGGCTTAGCGAGGCCTCAGCTATTCTACAGCGGCTCAACGTACATATCGCATGCTGAGATCCTCCACGTTATACCACCTCGACCTGTTGTGGATCGACTAGTCTCCCGGTACTTCAACGTTGTGGACTTGGCTACAGGTGAGGCAATATCCCTTTTCTATCTACTTGCAAACATCCACATCACTGACAACCCTCGCTAACGGTGAACCAGGTATCGTCCATAGCGGCAAGTTTCTCCGTGAGGTATCGTCCACCCATTAACCCTAACAACCGGCTACCTACATTCTCCTTTCCCTACATTTGAGCCGTGTTCTCTGACCATCCCCGCTCTTGAAAACCCTGCTGACATCGAACAACAGTATGAGAACTTTTGGAATTGTCCGCATGACGCGCCAATTGTGTGGGTTGGCCTTTTACTTGCTATAATATGCGTCTCGACCCAACTCCAAGAAACGACCCTGGCTCCTCATAACCCCTCGGCTACCAGCGGCGTCCCTAGCCAGCCAACCCAGGATCCTGAAAAGCAGGAAATGGTAGACAACCTCAGGAAGAAAATCGCACAGTGTCTTGTCCTTGGCCATTATGCAAAGGGCGGACCACATGTCTTAGAGACCCTGATACTCTATCTCCTGGTTGAGATCCTCCTCTCGAAAGGTGTCGAGACGGGAATTTGGGTCCTGGCTGGGAACATAGCTCAAATAGCTATACATATGGGATACCATCGGGATGCCAAGCACTTTCCCGACATATCTCCTTTTGCCGGAGAGATGCGAAGGCGTGTCTGGACAACTATCGCCCAGATAGACTATAGTAGCTCGCTACAAATGGGGTTACCTACGGTGGTTAAAGAAAGCCAGGTCGATACCGCCGAGCCACGAAATCTGTATGATGCAGATTTTGACGAAGACACGGCCAACCTGCCCCCTTCTCGACCAGAGAGCGAGGTGACTCCTATACTCTACGTGCTATCGAAACACCGATTACTTTCAGTGAGCGTGAAGGTTGCTGATATGGCTATTGAGCCGAGGTCCCACTCCTATTCCGAAGTTTTGGACCTTGATAAGCAAATCGACAAGGCCAGGGACTCCCTCCCACTGAGCATGCGGTGGAAGAGCCTCGCTTCTTCGCTCGACGTCCCGCCACAGGTGCTTATGAAGAGGATTTGGCTAGAAGTAAGCCTGCAGAGACTGAAGGTGGACCTGCACAGAAAGTTTATGCGTCCCTCTCGTCTCCAGCAGGAGCATGCTTACTCACGGTCAGCGTGCCTAGCCGCGGCTATGAGGATACTAGAGTTCCAACATCTCGTCGACGAGGAGACCCGAGTGGACGGTCGCTTGAGCGAGAGCTCTTGGCGGGTGTCTACTTCGCTTCTACATGAATTTCTCCTCGCGACCAGTATCCTTTGCTTTTATCTCCAAAACCGCAGTGCGGGCCCGCAAGAGCAGTCTGTTGGGCCGGGAGACGCTGGGGACGTTAGCGTGGATAGAATCAAACGGCTCTTGAGGGCATCTCAGGTCATCTGGGCCCGGTCAAGCGCTACTTCCAGAGCGGCTCGCAAAGCTGTCGCAGCTCTGCGGTACGTTCTCGGCGACTCCGGGGTCGTCTCCGGTTGGTCATCAGGGTTTGAAGTTTCGGATTCAGGGGGTGCAACTTCCGCACCCACACCATACTTCCCCGGTGAGAGCCCCTTTTCCGTCTCGGGTAATTATACCTTCTTCGTACGTTGGCTGGTAGAAGGTGCTTTCGGTGTTGACATGAGTATAGAGTTCTCAAACTTGGTGCCGGGCTATGATTTTCCGAGCCTAGGGCAAGCGACGAATGAAGATCCTGACTGGCAGCGGTTCCCTACGGACTTGAATGACTTCGAACAGTGGCTTGAATTAGACAGCGTATAAGTCATGGGTGTAATACGGGCGTCCATGCATTATAGCTATAAGGTCGTTCGACTTGAATTTGTACACCAACGGCAGGGGGTGCTGCCTAGTTCGTCACATTGATACTTGCTCGTGTTACGACACATCAATCTGGACGATTAGCAATTGCTGAGGGCACGCGCAGCCTCGCCGCTTTTGCTCAGGCTCCCTCAGGCGCTAATCACCCTGCGCTCACCCCTGCGCAGGCACTAACGCTGCTGTACCGCAGTACTGAATAGCTTCAACCATACCGAGGGGTCCTGAAATGGTTCCCCCTGAACACAAGGTGACCGCGGAAGACTCGTCAAGATGGCAGCATCCCACAACATAGCCTCGACCCTGCACTATCCTCTTCCTGTTTCTTCCTCTTTGCTCCTCTCAGAGCCTATAAAATGGCTCTTACCCGCACGCATCGGCTGCTGTTCTTCTTATTCTCCCGCACGCATCCATCCTCGTTATTTGTACTTCCAATCCAGGTACGTATCCTTCTTGCTCTCACTCGGCAGCTTGGCCACTGCCTTCATCAATTGTTCCATGTCGACGCCTCCGGCTAACCTGCCGCAGCGCCTTTTACGGACTTTGTAACCTTTCCTAACGCCATCTTCGCTCTCTCTCTCTCTTTCGGGTTCTCTCGAACGTCACGCACCGACGAGCCCACCGCTACTAGTCGATCACGGCCGCTGGCTTGAGCAGACTCTTTTCTCTTGCCTGAAGCGATTAAGGGGGCTTCAAAACTTTCTTTTTTTAAGGTCGAGCCGATTTCTCTCTGACGGATGTGCTACCAAGCGCCCTTACGCCGAGCCTGCCATTCCAAAGTGGTATCTCAAATGTAATACAAAATGGGTGGATCGGGATGTCAATTAGCGGTCAAAGTGCCAAGAGACGGAACCAGAAGATGCCACCATGTCGGCAAAAGTGTTATAATTCAGTCTAGGTTGTTGTTCTAGGCTGGTCCTTTCTCCTTGCAATCCTAGGGCCACAAATCAAAGCCTTTGTTCCCTTCAAGGCCCTTTCAACAAATAACCTCAACTGCCGACATTAGGGTTAAATTCAACTGCCATCCAAACATCAACATTGGGTCCACTACCGCCCTGCCACTTGTGCCATGGATATGTTATAACATTATTCTTGCCGCGAATCGGGTTGCCGTTGGTATCCCGGTGCCACATACCACCATGCTCATACAGACGAGGAATTGGAATGTGCTCGAAGGATTGTTCTTCGTCTGCTGCATATTTGTCACCCTGGAGACGAGACATGCCTCCATTCTGTGTCCCCGGCGAGAGGCAAATGTGAACTTCTTGAAACATGGCTCCAATGTGGTTGTGGACACCGCAGTTCACATTCGTTCCTTGCGAATAGTCAGTTCACATGTGCTATGTCAACAGAAGGCAGAGACCTACCCGCAGCCCAGAACTGTAAGTGGGCAATGTGGGTCTTGTCGTCCAGGAACCGGAAGGAGAAGCCGGAAAGGTTGTAGAAGTCGACACCTTTGAAGCCAGACCCCCACCATAGTTCTTCCACCTTCTTAAATTGCAGCTCTGGGAAGTTGATCCCGAATCTGCTTGTATCAAAGGTGGTCTTGACAGGAACTTCCTGTGCTGTTCGCCATGTGTCCGCCTTGCCAATCGGGACGATGCGGAGTAAGATTGTGCCACTCTCGTCGTCGGTGCTCAACATCGTATGGTTACTAGCCACTGGGGTAATCTGGGGGAAGGGATCCGCATTCACTGCACTCCTAATGTTGCCACCATCCGATACAGAGCCGTACAAGACCTTGATGCCTTCGCCCTGCTCCAGCTCAATCTTGCTTCCCTTGGGGTGTATCTCAACGCTAAGTGCATAGTGGGCGACCTCGATAAGTGGCAGCCGCTGGGCAACGCGCACATCGGATGGACGTGCGAGATACACCAATCCCTCACTGTCCCAAAGAGTAGGAACGATGGCCTCTCTAGCACCATTCGCGTTTGCTTCGGCAAACTCGTTCAAGTGAAGCGTGATAATTGGCTGAGGCTCTTCATAGTATCTTGCGACATTGTACCGGACTGAGATGATATCGAGCTTGCCGATACCTCCAAAGTTCCTGCCCCTGTCAGGCTAAACATTCAATAAACGGCTGATTGAACTAACCCAATAGCGATCCGAGCAGAAGAGTCCTCACTGATTTTCCATTTGGCAAATAGTCCCCGCGTCAGATCGATAGCTTTGTAATACATTATCCCCTAGTGAGAATTAGCTATATTTCCTCGGTAGTGGTGAGTTTAGTAAACCACTCAGGGGTGGATGTAACCTGCCTTGTTCGGATCAGGGCCTTGTTGAGGCTGGAAGGTGGAAGTCAGTAGAAGTTGAAAGGCTAAAAGAACTACTTAGAGTTAACCTTAATGGTCTCCCCACTGTCATCGCGGTTCATCGAGCCAAAGAGGGATAAGATGAATTCATCGTCCCCGTCACCTGCACGTTGTCAGCTTGCATCAAAGCACAACCGATCTGAGAAGGGAGGACATACCATCGAAGTCAGCACAAACGACATAGTGACCGGGACCATCACCAGTCTTTTGAAGCTGGGTTGGCGTTCCGTAAACGTCCAGGACATGGCGTTTCCATTGAGATGCTTGCGGGCCTTTCTTTATTTGGGTATAAACACAAGCAGCTATACCGTGGAATGGATCGAGCGTTGCGATATAGGCCATAGGATCACCTGCGACACATCCGGCATCAGCACAGCCTGTTCCCCAATGATCGCCGGAACCCGGAGTCTCCGATGTGGGAGACTGCCCCGGCTCTTTTGGTTCCCCAATTCCGATCACTTCTCTTTTCCAGTTTCCATCGCTGTAGTATAGCAATGTGGTCCCTTCTCGAGACGAGACCAGCATGGAGTCAAGACCGTGAGGACCATCGAGTCTAAACAGAAATTAGCTCCCGAAGATTACGGACCTTCCGAGACATACTTGACCGTTGAGATCTCATGAATGACGGTGAAATGCTCATCATCAATGATTTCACGTTGCCACTCAGTTCTGTAGGACAGTATGAGATATGTTTTCAAAGAGACGGGGAGTGTGTTATTACGCCTCAAGAACGTTCTCCGGTGCCTGGAAGCGGATAATAGGAATTGGAGTTGTCTAGAAGTGGTCAGAAACGAGATTGGATGAAATAACTAATATTCGCATATATATACCTTATCATGTTCACCACGAACAACGGATGCGGCAACAATTTCGAGGAACGACCTAGAAATATTCAGCAAAGGCTGCTGCAAAACCCCGGAGGACTCAGTTATTGACCTCTGCGTAAAATGTCCCGCACTGAGTCGGTGCATGGCAGGCCATCGGCCGATTTTCCGTTGCTTCCACATGCCAGAACCCAGCTTATCTCTGCCAGGGTTCTCGAGCCAGGAGATCCAGCCTCCAGCCATGTTGCATTCGAGCATGAACGGGCCGTAGTCATGACAAATGACCACATCAGTCAAGCCATTCCCTGTGAGGTCGCAGACGACGACGGCGACTGGGGAATCAAATTGCGCAATTACATGTTTTTTCCAACCTGGATGAAAAAGTAAGCATCGCCAACTCTTCATGAGCGTGTACATACGCACACCCGGTTGATTGGGAATCAGCTCCCTCTTCGGTAGCCAAGGGATTATCCAGGAACTCAACATTGCCTGACACAAGACCTGATCTATTGTACTGTTAGTACTGAGGGTTGCAACTATCTAGTCAGAGTCTTACGCAATGATTCCCGGCACACGCTCATCACTAGAAAAGTGGAATGTCTCTACCCAGTATCCATCGCTGCGATCATCGTCGATGACCAAGCGGCCGAAAGATGGCTCGGGCACGCTTAGTGCCATGGCTCAATTTACTGTAGATGGGGGTTGGAAAGTGTAAAAAGCCGGGGGCATGGAGAAGCACGGGTAAAGTTCGTATGTGACAAAAGAAGGTTAATATACCCGTTGGCAGATGATATGAAGCAACTCTAGCTAACCATGTAGAAGCAGGTGCGATTTGCTTGGCATCCCGCGAGAGCAATCTAGACCTTTGGCCGACAAAGAAAACTTGGAAATCGCATGCCAAACAGAGCGCATTAGTGCTGAGTCAACCCTTCTCACGTCGGGTTTATGTTTACGACATCGTATCTGCCCAAAGGTTTCACTAGCGGAAAATAGCGAGCCTAATCACTATGTCGAATAGGAGTCAAGCCTTCTTACGTCGGGTTTATATTTACGTAACAATAGAAATATGACATCGTATCTGTAAAAGGTTTCATCCGCGGAGAACAGGGAGCCGAATCATTATGTCCAATGGATATGAGCCAATTATTAAACTGTGTGGTTCGGACTAAGCCTTCTTGTAAAAGGATATGCCAATATGCTACTTCAACTACCCGATCTTCTCTAACAAGACGCTTTAATCCGAAGTCTTGACTTATTAGAGCTATTATAAGTTAACATCAGAAAAGCTTTTTGTTCCGATAAACCTCAAAGCGAGGCCGCAAGTAGGATATGAGAACTTAATGCGGAATCATCTTTAACTGCCTAACTACCCCTCTTGCTTCAACATCTGTACAGGTTAGGTATTACGGCAGGTCATATCTATAAATGCAGTGGAACAATGGTATAAGAAGGTGTGAATGCAACTTCAGCCTCTCCATCTTGATTGGATTTGCTTACTAGAGCAGCCCCCGCTTCAATGGAATGCCAACGCCACTTACATGATGAACCAGTTAGAGGTTAGAAAGCCTGTTCCATATACCTGATCTCAGCACTGTTCAATGTGAGGGGTAATACGAGCAGTCATATGCGAAGAGAGGGCAGTTCCTTTATTTCATCCATTTATGCATTTAGGTTAAACCTATGTTAGCGAGTTACTAGATCACATACTGAGATATGAGATGACACTTCACTCTTTTTAGTGAGATGATATTGCTAGGTAAAATGGCTGATCTGGCCTGGTGACCCGATTCCTAGTATAGCACTCACTGAATTTGCTGCTCTATTTAATAATCCATCTATAGCTATAGCTCTGACTTTAGCAGATCTAAATATCGAGATACCGTTATTAGCTGGTATAGAGTGGGGGCCCATCTTGCATGTTAATGCCCTTAGCAGTTGGGCGAGTTGATTAACTTAGTTTAGTTCTGGATTGAGAATAATATGTTCTGATTATTTAAGTAGTCGGAATGCTAACCTTTCATACGCCCATTACTAGTGTTATCCCCATTCTCACAAGTAAATATTAGCAACCAATTGCACAGAAAATTGCATATGTAACTTATTCCCTGAAAGTCTAGACTGAGGGGTATCAGGCTGCAGTACCAATGATAGCTGCAGTTGGCGCCTTGGGGTTATGTGGCACATCGTATCTACCATTATATAGGCTATTCGATTGTGAGGGGTTACAGGCAATGGAAACTGCACGATTCACGTAGCGAGCTCGCCTCTAGCTTACCTAAGCCCAGAATAACTCTGAACGTTAGACTCCTTCTATCTATAACATCCAACAAGCTCCCACTTCTACGAGCACTTTCTGGTTTCGAAACTCAGACATAGCATCCTTCAACTCATATCTCATCTATATCACACCAGTCACCCACTTCAATCGTTCAGCATGAGTGACTTTGAAGCAACTAAGCTCAGAGACCCCTATATCTTCCAGAAGGCTGATGACTTCTTTGAGGATATTGATAGGATGACCACAGGAGTGAGCCAGCCGGCTACCGTATCCTATCATGAGTCCGATCAGCTCCTACCAGATGGAAAAAGGAACCCGACGTGCAGCCATGGAGCGGTCTTTCGCTTCAACGACAACGCGCTCCTTCTGATCCAGTTCATGCGCCCAAGAGTGTGGAGGATTCGCTTCGATCCTTCTAACACTAATGGCTCTGATTTCACCGATTACAACACGCAAGTCCACATGAAACCTTCCATTCTGAGACTTCAATCTGATGGCAAGACAGCCGCACCATTGTCCGGGACACCCTTAGCGAGCTCATCAGTAGTCTCGATGATATTGAGGAAATCAATTGGGTCACTGAGGTCGTCAAGGACCATCAATATTATGTCGTCCAGTCCATCCTGAATCCTGATTCGCCAAATCGGAAGGTGGAGCTTCAACTCTGGATCCAGCGCGATCCATTTCAGATCACGGCTGTGAGGGTATTAGAGAGCTTACCTCCCGCCGAGAAAGTGCCCCAGATTCAGAGTCTAGATGCATACACAGTCGATAAGCTGACACTCACAACTGTCGAAGGTGCACGAAGTGCTGTGATTTGGAAAACGAAGCCAAGGGGTCTTCGTTATACCAGCCGTGCCACCATCCTCTCGGTAGAGAAATCAGTTACGGCAGACTTCATGGGCTTCGGCGAACAGGGTGGCAAGAATCTGTTTAAGAAGAAGACGTATATGAATTACTTCAGTGAGTGTCTTTCCAAGTGTACCACCATGTCAGCTAACACTCCAAGACTTCGATAACATGAGGTATCAGAACATCTACGGCCAGGGGCCATTGGATGACAGGGAGCCTCTGTACCATTCTGAGCCATTCTGGATTGAAGTCGACTCGCAGCCTGGCTACAGGTCCCAGATCGCGACCTTCATCGACAACTACTCACACATATGCGTCGATCTTGGCATGAAGGATGCAAATGCTGTTCGAGTAGCTACAAGATTCAACAGTTTCCAAGGTATCTTCGTTGCGGCTGACAGCATGCACGAACTCATCCAGTTGTATACTTCCATTGTGGGGAAACCCAGACTCAAGCCACGCTATGTGCTAGGATACCAGCAGGGCTGCTACGGGTACGATAGCCGGGACATGGTTGTGGAAGCTGTTGAGGAACATCGCAAGAGCAGTATCCCACTCGACGGCATGCACATCGATGTCGATATACAGGACGATTATCGTACCTTCACCATAGACGAGAGGGAGCTCCACTTCCCCAACCCTGGGGACATGTTCAAAACACTAAGAGAGAAGGGAGTTAAATGCAGCACGAATATCACGCCATACATCAACTCCGCAGAATGTGCCAGCTATAGCACACTAAATGAAGGCCTCGAAAGGGGGTATTTCATCAAGGATAAGCGTGACTTGGATCCATCAGCTCCGCAAGGTTACGCACAGCGGTACCAAGAATTCGGCACAGGAGTTCAGTACTTCAACACTCCTATCATCGACAAACCTCCCTATTTCGTGCCGG
Organism: Monosporascus sp. 5C6A; assembly: GCA_004155035.1. Lineage (NCBI taxonomy): Eukaryota > Fungi > Ascomycota > Sordariomycetes > Xylariales > Monosporascus > Monosporascus sp. 5C6A. The sequence goes on along the minus strand of QJOB01000089.1, from coordinate 213,508 downwards.
ATGCGTACGATTTTGACCAAGTCTATAACTCCGGCAAACCATTCCATGGCGGCGTCTATTACGGATGGGGGAATGGACACCCTGGTCACTATCCCAACCTCAACAACAGCGAGGTCCGCAAGTGGTGGGGTAAGCAATACCAGTATCTATTCGAATGCGGGCTTGACTTTGTCTGGCAAGATATGACTTCCCCATGCATTGCTGAGCAATATGGCGATATGAAATCGTAAGTTTGCCGGCTGAAAAGGTTGCACTTAAAGCTGATGCGGCTTTAGACTGCCATTCCGGCTACTGCTGGACTCTGATGGCTGGTCTGGAGACCCCCACCGAGCGAGGCAGAAGAAGGCCATTGAGATCTGGTCTCTCTACAGCTACAACCTGCACAAAGCCACCTACCACGGGCTCAATAACCTCCATCAACTAAGCCCCAGCCTGAAGTGGCGCGAGAACAGACGCAACTTCATCATTGGGAGGGGTAGCTTCGTTGGAAGCCATCGCTTTGCCGGACTATGGACTGGGGACAACTCGTCCACGTGGGATTTCCTGAACATCTCCGTCGCTCAGGTTCTCGCTCTAGGAATGTCCGGAGTCACGATTGCGGGGCAAGATGTCGGGGGCTTCGAATTCATCGATTCGGAGCATGATTATGCCAACCCAGAGTTATTGATTCGGTGGTATTGTGCCTATTCGCTTCTCCCCTGGTTCCGGTAAGGCAATCCAACGCGACTTGTCATGGAGAATCTTTCTTACTTTTCAAGGAATCACTACACTCGAATTCGTTATTGGGTCGATGGCCCCCGGAAGGGCCAGATGAGGAAGGACGGAAAGCTGTTTCAGGAGCCGTATGCATATCAGAAGCACTATAACGAACACCAAGACTGGTTCCAGGGACGAGAAGCTATGATCTACCGCGCAGTTTTGCCAGTTTGCCGCTACTACATCCGACTTCGGTACAGCCTGATGCAGCTATTGTACGACGCCATGTTTGAGAACATGATTACCGGCTTGCCGTTAGCTAGGGCCATGGTATGGTGTTTGTCTGTTTGTCTAATACCACCTTAATTTAATGAGGGCTGACCTGGACTCCCCCACAGGTCATTACGGATGAATTGGATATGTCCCTGTTCTCTAAAGACGTAAGTCGTCGTTACTTTTCTCATTTGTAGCCCAGCTGATAATTATATGTAGAACCAACGCTTCACTAGCAGCCAGTATATGGTGCGGAACGATCTACTGGTGGCGCCGGCCCTAGAGCCAGAAAGCAAGAAAAGTACTCGCAAACTTTATCTCCCATACCCCCATGGCTGGTTCGCTATGAACTTGCGGCCAGATGATCCAGTGGGAGTTGCTCTGGCGCCAAAAGTGGACGGTGGAAGCCGAGTTGACTATAGCTGCCTTATCAGCGACCAGGAATCTCAGCTGCCTTATATCACGCCAATTTATATCCGCGAGGGTACGAGGAAATGGTTACCATGAATATATCTATCCGCTGATAAGATATGCAGGCGCCATCATTCCCAAGATCGGGGTCAGAGATTACATTCCAGACCCGTCGCTACCAACGCAGGAACCCAATCCTATCACTCTCCATATATACCCAGGTAGAGATAATGTAAGTCAATCACTTGCTATGAATGCTTTGCAATCGAACCATCTCACAATTGATAGTTATATTCTATGTACCTCGATGATGGAGTGTCGCGAAAGAGCGCTCCATCTGGACATGTGCCGCACGTAGGCAGTGGATACGGCGTACCGAAGAAAAGGTCTAGCAGTGAAGATCCTTTGGCTTGCGATGAGTACTGCCAAGTTGACATCCAACAGGTATGTTGCCTGCGCTTCCTTGATCATCTCCGTCTGATTTGCGCCATAGAAAACTACAAGGGTCGCGGGTGACGACTCTCCAGTGCATTTTACCCGAGCCCTAAAGATTAGCGTCCCATGGAACGGATATGGCAATCTTTCGGAGATCTTTGGAACTCAGTATACGGTTGTTTTCTGGCACGAGCAGTCAATACCCCTGGGTAGCATCGAAGTCTCATCGAGTAACCAAAGCATTGAGTCGAAGACCGACACCGGATGCCGCGCGACTATCGTGACAGTACCGTTTGAAGATGCTCATACTGAGAGCGGAGTTGTCATTAATCTGGGTTATACTGCAGCCTGATATCTACGATAATCACCCGGTAGTAGCTGACAACCAATTCTGTTATAGTAATCATTGGTTTTAAAGGGAATTAACTAATTTATTGGATAACTCGGGTCCTTTGGTCTCTCTTTCTTATGCTCTTATAGTTACATGAAATTGGAATACTACTGCTTTTTGAATTGCCGACTTATATAAACTCGAAATCGCCTGGATAAGAAGTAGCTTAATCATGTTTGGGCTCCTAAGCAGTCACCCAGGTTCTTGATATGACCCCACAAAAGCGCTATCCGATATGGTCATGTAGCCTTATGCAAGGCCAGTGAGAACGGATTTCTCATGATTGTCAGGAATCTGAGCCTTGGCTTGGCAGCCAAGCCAAGGCTCCTTGGACAGGGATTTATATAGGACCAGCAAAGACCCCTTCCGTTTCTGTTGGCTTCATCATCTTATTCTTGGTATCCTCAATCGTGGTTCGAGGCCTGAATTGGCGTTCACAAAAGATAGCATGATCGAAAGGAGTCAAAGCAGTCTCTGTCAATCTCATCAGAGTAGGCTTGAAGTTCTGCTCTTACTTCTTGACCGTCTGAGGTTCTCGCTACCGTCCTTGTTTCTCTACAAGCTTTTCTCCTGCATCACGCGTAGACTCTTCGTCTATCTCCCTATAAGAAGCTATTGCTTTCGTCGAGACCCGATATGTATGATGATCGTAGCTCCTTAGACAGAGGCTTAAGCAATTCTTAGGTCTTTGCCAGCTGTCTAAATGGCCAACTTTTATGACCCAACAGGCTTGGCTCTTCCCTGGACTGTCGGAGCAAGCAGACGTGAAGACCCAGCGATAGTCCAAGGTCACGTGACTGGCGTAAGGGTCTCAAGGAAGCTCAGAGGCGCTTGGCGGTTGAGCCGCTTGAGCTGGTCAGAAGGCTTAACGGGTATAAAGGGGCTTAATAGGCAAAAGAACTATTAAGCCGCTTGAGTACTTTGAGCTCATAATAAGATATATCCACTTACTATCTTTATATAATCTGAATAACTTACCAACTCAAAATATAGCAAATTTTTAAATTCTACATTATTAATATTGACATAACTCGTATAATTAAATATAACAATTTAATCAAACTATAACTGTTATATTTTATAAACCCTTTTTTATAATATTATTAAGCATTAAATATTATACTTAATATTGTATCCATCCATAAACAACGCAGAAAAGAGACCATTTACGAAGTATTTAAGAAACTCATAAATTTTAAAAATGAAAAAAATAGCACATTCTTTCTTAAGGAAAGACGGTTCCTGTTATATGACTTCCGCATTCTACCAAGGGTTGTCATATAAATATATACCGAAATCCGGCCAAAACGTTACTAGATCCATACAGCATCGGCCACCCATTCCGATTATGCATCCTCTTATAGATATAGCATATTCCTTCTGGATTTTGGACTGCGTATGGTTCAAAGTCCCTAGCAAGATCACGAATATTCCATTGCGTCGCCGTCAGTCTCATCAGAGGTCCCCTTACCATTCCCTATACCCCTCTTTACATAATAATGTTACACAGAATGGTTACACAGCTTTGAAAAGCCTCGAGAGTGCTCCAATAGAAAACGCCCAGCTATTTAATTCAAAGCTGAATCGGACAGGCCGACCGACAGCATTTAGCCCACTCTTCATTACGTTAAACTCTTATAAAGCCGTCTTCGTTTATCTTGCCAGCCAAGAGCTCCCTATGCGACGCCAAGGCGACCTCTAGAACGATTGACGAAGACGCCACTCCACTATCGCCGATTTTGAAAAGCTTCCAATTTGCGGGATTTTAGCGTCAGGAGCCTTCTGTTCTCCGCCGGTACGCTCCTATAACAGTACGGAGGGAATGGTATAGATCCTAATGAAACAGTGTCCTATCATGCCTTTGGAGGCGACCGCAGATCGGGCCCCGCCCGGCCCCGAAACAGACCGTGGCGAGAAGGACGTCGCCATGGAGATGGTCGGAACAGAAAGCCATGCGATTGATCCGGTCATCGCAGCTCGTGCCGTGCGCAAGATCGACTGGTTTCTGATACCCGCAATGATGTTTGGCTGTAAGTCGACCCGCAATCCCTAAGTTCTCATCGAGTCAAGCTGTCTAAGCGCCGGCGTAGACGGCCTCGTCTACTATGACAAGGTAGGTACTCTGCGGAGTGCTGCATGCGGGCTTCCGCCATAACTAGATACTTACACACGCACAGGCGATCCTCGGATCCGCGGTCCTCTTCGGCATGACGTCCGACCTGGAGCTGAGCGTGCCGGACCCGAACAGCCCAGGCGCGGTCGACACCTCGCGGCTCAGCTGGGCGACGTCGCTCTTCTACTTCGGTATGCTGGCGGGCCTGTACCCGATGTCATTCGCCCTGCAGCGGCTAGACTTGGGGCGTGTTCTCGGGGGCGTGGTGTGCGTGTGGGCGGCGACGTGCGCGGCGACGGCTGGGGTGACTTCGCACGGCGGGCTGTACGCGCAGCGCTTCTTCCTCGGCTTCGTCGAGAGCATCATCCCCACGGGGTTCATGTGCATAATCAGCAGCTTCTACACACAGGCCGAGCAGTCGCTGCGGCAGAGTTGCTGGCTCTCGGCGACGGGGCTGTGGGCCATCCTTGGCGGCGCCCTCAATTACGGCTTCGCCCAGATCACCGGCGGCGTCCTCCGCCGCTGGCAGTACATCTACCTGCTCGCCGGCGCCCTGACCTTTCTCTTCGGCCTCTTCTGCTTCGCCGCCCCGAGCTCCCCCGTCTCCGCCTGGTTCCTGACCAAGGAGGAGAGGTTTGCCGCCGTCGAGCGCCTGCGCTACGGCCAGACCGGTGTCCGGTGCACCAAGTTCAAGTGGGCCCAGCTTAGGGAGGCCATGCTCGACGTCAAAATCTGGCTCATTGCTCTCATGATGACTTCGGCATATACCGTGAACGGAGCCGTGTCTGGTTTCGGCCCGTTGATCGTTTCTACGTTCGGCTGGAGCACCCTCGATTCTATCTTGTTCCAGTTCCCAATCGGGGGTCTCTGTTTCATCGCGATCCTTTTGACTGGTTGGCTCGGCTCGCGTATCCCGAACATTCGGATTTTAATGCTGATTATCTGCTGTCTACCGGTTATAGCCGGCTGCGCAATTATATGGAAGAGCGAGTGGACATTCCACGCAGCTGCCCCTGTTATCGGGTACACCATTACGGGTACTTTTGGTGGCGTTGTCAGTCTGATTGTCACTATTGGTATGTCCAACGTTGCTGGACATACCAAGAAGAGCTTCACATCTGCTACCATATTCGTAGCGTATTGCGTCGGTACGTGTATAACACCGAATACCCCTGTTAATGTTTTGTGCAGTCAGCACTGACACTGTAGTTAGGCAACATTATCGGTCCGCAGTTGGTCAGATCTCAGAGCAGAGCTCACCATTACCCCGAACTCTGGCTTGGTCTCATCATCTGGTAGGACCCCTACCCGATTGCGTTGTTCCTAGGTCGTTAATTACCTGTTACAGCTACTGCATCACTGTTCTATCCTCGGTCGCTCTTTTTATTATCCTACGAAAGGAGAACAAAAGAAGGGAAGCCACCGTAGTCGAAGATGAGGCCGAGAGGTCGAAATTGGCATTCCAGGATCTCACTGATAAAGGGAACCCCTATTTTCGATACGTCATGTAACGCGGCTCGAGTATGGTGGAACTCAACGTAAAAGTAGGTTGTCGCTAGAACAATCAACGGCCGATAAAAAAGTAAAGTCCGAATTAGAAGTGCGCCTGCATGCTTCAAATAGCGTTTGCCTATCAGCGCCTCCCCCTTTAAGCCTTCGGCAAACGACCATGCCCTAGGTCCTAGCTTCAGGGTTAAACACAGCCCTCTCTGGGCGTCCCGTTTAAGCTATGGTAGTTCTTCCTAACATCAAGGTCGTCGTTTATTGCGTCCTTGAAGACGGTGAAATTAGGTCGCTCTGGTGCAATTTTGGCTCCGGAAAAGGAACGCCCACTGGTTCGGTACTGCCTATGTAGGCTTTCATAGTTGGCAGAATCCCTAGAGATTAGCCCCTTACAGCAGGCGGTGAACTTTTTATCCCTGATTACCCCTCCACCCCGCCTCAGTCAAGCCCCTGGTCGTGTCACTTATACTTCGTAAGGATTAGTTAGGCTAACTACCTAGTAGACCCAGCGCCAGCCTGACTGCTGAAGATTCATTTTGAATGCTGCTAATGAACAACCGCATTAATCATGTCTGTCGCAAGGCCAAGTTGACGCCATGGATCCAGAGACTGAAGATGAATCTCTCTACCCAAAGCTCCAGTACGTTTCAACAGTGACTGCCCTCCCCTGCCACCACGCCCCTTTTCATAAACATACGCACTCTACGCTCCTACGCTTTCTTAAATGGGTAGCGCAAACGCATAGTGAATGCTGAATCTCGCGGACTGTACGTAGAGGGGCATGCAAAGCAGTAGAGAATGAGCTATGCGGCCCCGGTCGTAGCGTGCAGAAATTCGCTGCTCATTGATGATTGCCTTATGCGGCGTTATAACAATGATCAATCCCAGATCACTGTGCCTGCAGGAGAACCCCTATTTTCATGTGCCGCAGGCATGCATACATATAGTACATCACCGCGTCGACCCCCGGCCAGGGCGCTAATCGTGTCAATAGTCCGCTGAAGCTCTTCGACCTCGCCAAGTCGCAGAAGCGCTACCTGTACGCATGCGCGCCGAGTGAGTACCTAAGTCTACTGCCAACCGGGTGCTTCCATAAGGCGAAACCCCCTCACTAACGATAGCCCCCGCAGTGGTGCGCTACAGCAAGCTCGCGTTCCGGCAGACGGTGCACGAGTACGGGACGGACCTGTGCTGGACGCCGATGATCCTGGCGAGGGAGTTCAACCGGAACGCGACGGCGCGGGACAGCGACCTGACCGTGTCCACCGCGACGGGACGGCAGCAGCCGCCGACGATCGCGCAGTTCGGCGCCAGCGACCCCGCCGAGCTGTCGCGCGCCGCGTCCCTCGCGGCGCCCTTCGTGAACGGCGTCGACCTCAACTGCGGGTGTCCGCAGTCGTGGGCGTGCGCCGCGAGCCTGGGCGCCGCGCTCATGGGCCGCCGCGAGCTCGTGCGCGACATGGTAGTCGCGACCCGGCGGCGGCTCGCCGGTGACGGCTGGGCCGTCGGCATGACGGCCCCGGACGTCGGGAGCCCGCGCGGCCGCAGCGTCAGCGTCAAGATACGCGTGCACTCGGACCTGCGGCGGACGGTGGACTTCATCAGCACGGTGCTGGGCGATGGGTGGGGCGGAGGTGGCGGGGATGCGGTGCCGGGAGGAGGGGCCCGGAGGAACGTAGACTGGATCACGATACACCCGCGCACGCGGTACACGCCGTCGAGCACGCCGATCGACCTCGACGCGCTGGCGCTCCTGACCGAGACGTTCGGGAAGCGCGTCCCGATCCTGGTGTCCGGCGACGTGTTCACGCTCGCCAATCTGCCGTACACGTCGCACCTGCTCGAGCCGCAACCGACGCTCACGACGAACACCTCGCCCAAGTCATCAGCCGCCCCTAGCCGCCCTTCCTCCCCTTCTTCTCCAGACCCATCCCCAACCGCCAACCCCTCCGCCAAGCTCCACCTCCCGCACCTGGCAGGCCTAATGTCAGCGCGCGCGCTCCTCGCGAACCCGGCGTTGTTCGCGGGGCACTCGCGCTGCCCCTGGGAAGCCGTCGACGCGTTCCTACGCAACGTGGCACGCGCCCCTCTACCCCTCAAGCTCGGCGTGCACCACCTGACGGAGATGTGCGGGCCGGGACTGGGACCCGACAAGGGCGCGCTGCTGTCGAAGCGCGAGCGCGTGCGCCTGGTTGAGTGCAGCAACTGGGTTGATGTTTTGGATTTCCTGGATGAGGTGCGCCGGGAGAGGGGGGATGGAGGGGGTGTGCAGAGGGAGAGGTAGCTGTGTGTGGGGGGTTTAGGTAGGGAGTTCGAGGGCGCATATTTGTCTTGTACGTATGGCACATGCATGGGTAGCATGAAAGTCCAGGGGCACGCTGGTTATTATTGTGGTCGATGGACTGACTGCCTTCCGGGGTAGTATATCCCTAGATAAGAGTGCTGACCAGTAGCTCTGGTCAGAGCGAAACACTGGCAAATAAAAGGCGAAAGAACGAGGCCGTCAGAGCGTATCTTCATCATTCCGGGCTAATGAACACGACAGGAGGCCCGGGAGGTAGAGATTGCAACTTCGTCCCTAAGCAACGGCATCTCTGTTTCTTCACTGCTTCCCAGTGAGAGATGGTATGATGCCATTCCACTTCGCGCAAGGCCCCGTACACTCTGCGAAGTATTGTTGTTCCTACTGTACACCTGTATTGAAACGAGATCGGTATCTTCTTGTCTGTTAAGCACCGCTCCCATCCTTCCTTCCGTCCAGTTGATGCAATAAACGTACATAATATGAACAAGGAGCATGAGGGTAAGAATGCAACCGCAATGAGCAACAAATCAATCAGCCAGCCAGCCGGTCGGCCAAACGCCTTTCCATCCGCCCTCTGAATACGTCGGCTGTCTCGCCTCGCCTTGCCTCCCAGAACGGGCCGCCTAGAAACGCCAGATTCTGGAAAGCGTCCCGAAAAAGAGACGCGAGGAAAAACAACGGGTAAACATGCAAAGTACGGGATCGTGATAACTCAAAATTCAGATGGACCTGAATGCCGTTTCCAAATGGTGTTGTTAGGGAAGCCTCTTCTGCCCTCGGTCAACCTACCCTATCCTCAAAGCTCGTGCCAGTCGGCTTCACCACGTCTCGTGCCATCAAGCAGTGAGCGCGCTGTCGCGGTTGCCAGCTCACTTTTGCTCTCCACCCAAATAACCGTTCTCCATCATAACAGGTCGTATGGCGCGAGTATAGGGAGAATGGTTCCGATATTAGCCCCCTCGCTTCCTCGCAATGCTAGTGGTTTTCTTTAAGTTTCTTTAAAGGGGCTCAATCGCTATACGTGCTGAACCACTTTACGCCACCGAGTCCGAGATTGCAGTGTTGCGGATTCGGATTCAGTCTGTAAAATGAACCAGCTCCCCCCTGTCAGACGGTATCCATGTCGTAGAATTATATTCCATCAGCATAGTCGCTGACTTCGAAATCCCTCCTTCGTATCGAGGGGTGTCCCAATGGTCTGGAGACTTCTATTCATGCACCTCTCCTTCGTCATCCTCATCATCTTCCGAGCGAACGGTTTCTGCGCGCTGGCGTTTCGATTGTGGCCCTTCCTCGGCGGCAGCCTGGTCCTCGAGCTCCTTACGCTTCCCGTTAGGGCGCGGCGATCCTACCAGGCTATCGCTGTGGGCAGCGCCCGTCCCTTGATGAATACTCAGGTTGTTCGCGGCTTCCTTAAGGACGGCATCCGAATCGCCCGACATTCTCTTAGACGCCGCCGCCGCTGCCAACGCCTCACTATCTGCATCCTTACTGTGGTTGTTTGTGTCTGCTGCTGCCCTCTTAGACGCTGACTCTGCAGCCACCGTCTCGCTGCTCTCATCCTTACTGTAGCTGTCGGCGTCCGCTGCCGTTGTCTTTGACGTCGACTCGCCGGCCAGCGTCTGGCTACTAACATCCTTACCGTTGCTTTCCACGTCCCCGTCACCATCGGAGCCGTTAGCCTTGTTACTAGCGCGCGGCGGGGTCTGTGTTGCGCCCCGGTCGGGGTCCGTCCGCGGCGTCGCGTTGGTGCTCGAGTCGCCGGCCTTACGTCGCGTGTTCTCGAGGTCAAACTTCGGCGAGCCCTGATAAGGATTGTCCTGCTTCTTCAGGGGGTTCTCGGTGTAGAACTCGGTAAGGACCTTGATGGCCCTGGAGCAGTGGTCCTCGTTGGCGTTGAGCGACTTCCACCACGGTTCCCCGTTGATGTCATCGATGTACTCGCCCGTGAAGGTGCTGGCGAAGAAGATGGAGGCTATGGCGATGTCGCGGGCGTCCATGAGCAGTGGCAGAGGCGTCAGGCACGAGTCATTGCAGAAGGCCCAGGCAGCGTGGCGTAGGTTCTTGTTGTGGATGACGCCCAGCTGGCCGAGAATCTCGTACAGCTTTATGTGCGGATTATCAATCATCAGGTCAAAAGTCAGGTTCTCGAGCATGACCTCCTCGTACATGAGGATGCTGTCGCGCCACCGCCAGTATTCCTTAGACTGCTCGTCGACGATGAGATTGAGATTCTTCTGGGCGACCTTGGCGACGGCGATGATGACCTCTTTGGTCTTGCGACAGTTTTCTTCGGTCTTGTTGGCGAGGAAGAGGGCAGTCGCTGCTATGTTCTATTTCGAGTTTTGTATCAGTCGAGTGCCCCTACCAGGTAGAACATCTTCGGATATCTGCCGAATAGGGCATATAGCGCCACTCCTTCCCTCATGATTGTCTATCTCGACCAAGCGCACAGGCGTGCCGACGAGATGAAATGGTAGGAGCCGAGGATTGCGATTGCAGACTGAACTCACATAATGGTGAACGCCATGTTTTTCCTCCACCATACTCCACCGCATGTAGAATCGATGAAAGAAGACGCCGGCGACATATAACGTGGTCTGGGGGAGTTCGAGAAGAACGCCGGCTTGGTAGATGAAATTAACACCCTTGGCTCGTCGTAACCTCTCCTCGGTAGGCGACAACCCATCCAGGATACTTGGACTGCTCAAGACCTCATCGGGCGTAAAGAACCATTGATTCGCCACGGCTACCGGCGACTTTGGCGCAGAGGGAGCGGGCGAGGGCGCGCTGGGTCGCGACTGGGATCGGGGAGGAGAGTTGCGGGAGGTCATAGTCGGTGGTGAGGGAACAGCAGGGGGAACCTCGCGTCTCTTTGCGGACGGTGATCTTGAGGGTCGATCAAGATCTGGGCGGTTATTATTCGCCGGAAGAACTGGTGGTTGATATCCCTCACGCGGTGGTGGTCGGTATCTGTCAATGCTGGCCATGACGACGGTGAATTAAGGATGAAGAGTTGTAGGTGGTTTCCGTTTATGGAGTTGTCGCCGAAGCGACGGGGAAATGTAATGGTGGAACCCCAACCTTCTTTCGTAGGGAATTGACGCGATGCTAACGTAAGGGGAGCAGAATTAGAAATGGAGTTGAGCAGGGACAGGGTTCGATCCGTAGAGATACGTAGGTAACTTCAATGGTTAGTCCTGAACGCGGCAGCAAGGGAGAGTTACGGGTTGGTACAAAGATGCGAATTTAATTGGCCAGCCGGGGGGTATGATGTCCATGATATGCACCTTTTGTTCTTATCAGACACACAGTAGTGGAGAACTATGCAGTTATGTGTTATTGCCCTTCTGAACTGCGTGCGATCTGCAGCTGTCAATCCTAACTGTCAAGTGCCCGACAGGTGATTGCACCTTATTGTCTGAGAGCGAAATATAATCCTGGAACTTCCTGTACCTATTGGATATCTTATTCTTCGCCTCACTAAAAGTTTTCCTCCCATTAGTAACGGGTGTTCAGATTCCCTCGCCGTCGAGTCGACCCCACAACTTGACAGTCTTGTCGTGTCCTCCACTGACGATCCACTTCCCATCTCTACCGACGTCCACACTAGCAACTGGACCCGTGTGACCATGCAGAGTCTGGACGAGGCTCCAGTCGTCGGCAGAGAATATCTTAACTTTCTGGTCAAACCCGCTCGACACAAAGAACGTCCCCGACTTCTTCGGCAATTTATTGCCATTGTCGTCCTGGCCCGGTGGCGTGCCCAATATCGGGTCGTCCAACCCCTTATACCATCTGAGATCCGATACTGCGCTGCTATGCGAGCCCAAGCCACCTGTCATCTGCACCTTTCTAACGTCCCAGCACTTTATCCATCCGTCTGCTGATCCCGTAAGCACTCTGTGACCGTCGGAGCCCCAGTCGAGACCGTGGATAGGCTTAATGTGACCGTCCTGGTGTCCCAGAACCATGACTGTCCTACCGGACCTGAGATCCCATATCCTTCCAATGCTATCCGTACCTCCGCTTGCTAGTAGGGAGCCGTCGGCGTTGAATGAGACCGCGAAGACACCGCGGGAATGGCCTTCCTGTAATAGTAATTCTGTAGTGGTTTCCACGTCCCTAATAAGCAGGGCGTTAATCGACTGAACAAGGCGAATTCCAAGAGGGGCGGGTTTTTTGCTTACCATAATCTCCAAGTAGTATCCTCAGACGCTGTTGCGAGGTATCGCCCAGAGGGATGGAACTCAACTCTGCACACCCGCTGCGCGTGTCCTTCGAGGCTCGATAGTGGCGTGTCCTTCGTGAGAGACCAGAGGTAGACCTGACCATCTGCACCACCCGAGGCGAGGTTGACGCTCTCCCGCGAAACATTGCCTTCCGGCAGCGTTGCACCTGGGAACCACGAAATGCCACCAACCCTATTGTTGTGTCCTCTTAGCGTCATTTTCTCGTCCAGCGTCGGAATCCCAATCAGCTTGATCGAGCCGCCCCAGTTGCCCGCCGCAACGACCTCGCCATTAGGTGATATCCTCGTCATGCTAACATTTCTGTCGCCGGCCGTCTGACTGCCCTGCAGCTCGAAGGCCTGCAGACGCTCCTTGACCTGCTTGCGGAACTTGACGTGGGTCCGCAGCGGTATGGACGCCTCCTGCTTCTGGAACGCGAGGCGGCGCCTCGCGCGCGGCAGGGAGAAGCGCGCCATGTCCTGCCGCGCGCGCAGGAGCTCGTCGCTGCCGTTGGTATAGAACTCTTCCTCCTGGTCCTCCTGCTCCGCCTCGTCGGGCGCGTCCTCCATCGCGACGTCCTGGGCCCCCTCGCCCCCCGCGCCCTGCTGCTGCTCCGCCTGTAGCGTTAGCAGCTCCCGCAGCCGGTCTCGGCGGTCCGCCGGGCCCTCGCCGAACAGCGTCACGGGCTCCCCGAGCTCCCGCAGCCGCGCGCGCACGCGGCCGTCGTCCGTCGGTACCGCCATCGTGGCCGCTCGCCTCTTGCGCTCGAATTGCGACAGCAGCGCGGATGCTTTCTCGGGCGCGATTCCCGCGCTCCCCGCAGGTATCTCATAGTCGTTGTCTGTGGGTATCTCGTCGAGGCTGATCCCGCGTTCCTATCGGTGCCTTTACGTTAGCCATGGTCAAGCAGGTTACCCGTCCGTCGCGACTACTTGGGAAACTTACCGCGGTTTCGGCCTCCTCCACATATGCCTGTCGCGATGGGTGCATCATGCTGGGCAACGGCTGGAATCTGAGATGCCTCCAACGGAGTGTAGCCAGGTACTGGAGCTGGAAGAGCTTGAAAGTTGGATCTAGAATGGTGGAATCAAGCTATCGCGTAGTACGCTTTTTTTAAAGGTGAAGCTCGGTCAAGGCCCTTGCTACTTGAAGCTTATTTAGTGGGGCACCAGGAAACCCAACAGCTGGCCTGTGCCTTCTAGTCTTGCCCCCTTTTTATTGAACTCTGCCACCCTTCATCTTGTATCAACTGCGTCACATGGTATATAAAATCATGAGCATGACCCAGAGTTTCCCTTCCATTTGGATAGACCTGAATCTACGGTAAAATCTCGAGAGGACGCTGGACGTTTGATCCCGCCAAATTCTCGAATAGTAAGGGTCTTCCTACGAACTTTTGATTCTCTCCGTCCAATTCATCTTTACTTCCGCCCTTCTTTCTAACTCTTGGTTTGATCCCCTTCCCGCTTCGCCTCCTGCTTCGCTTCTTCCTCTCTTTCTTTGCCACCTGCCACTTCACCTTCATGCACTTGTCCCGCCCTTGGCGCCGTAGTCGGCTCTACTGCTGTCTCAGTGACCCCGTTCTCATTACTCTCCTTAGTTACTTGCATCCTTTCTCTTTCCTCCTCCTCCCCTTCAGCAAGGCGCCATTCCTCCTCCATCTCTTCCAACAACTTCATAGCAGTTTCGTGATCCGCACCTTCGGGCGGTTCTCCCCCTTCGGTTCCAGTCAATCCGTTTCCTTCTAGTATACAGTGCATATTATGTACTTACAACCCGTATTTCTTTCTCCGCATCTCCTGTTCCTCGAGTGTCTCGTTCTTCATTCTGTTCAGCTTTCTCCTGGACGCCTTGAAATCTTCTCGCTAGGCTCCCAGTCTGGGTTACGCTGCGTCCCTGGGAGACATTGTTGTTGCATCTGGTCCGTATGGCTGCGGCGGTATGTGATCGGAGAGCGAGTCCTCCGCCATTATTCCGAGCGTGGTCTGTTTGTTGGTAATAATTGCTCCGCGAAGTGGCGTGGCGTGCTGGGACGTCAGTAACATGTTAAATAGGCAAACCAGTTTGTTCCAGTAAGATGGGAAGGGCGGGACTTCGTCGAAGTTCCCACAATCGTATCACGTACGAGAGTCCGCGGTATGCATACTCAGGGCATTGAGCGATGTATATACGTGCGCACTACCCTCTCGATGTGTTTCTATCCATTCTGCAGAAGCTTACCTCTCTCCTCTTGACGATCTCGGCGCGTGGCTAGCCGCAGGTTGGGCGTAAATTCCGAGGTTTTGATGCGGGTATACGTAAAGAGAAATAGTCAGGGACATCTCCCCTATCACTAGAAGTCTACGTCACTATTTCAGAGTTGAATCTGGTACGTTGCCAAGAGGCGGCCAAAAGTGCATGGACGTCTTCCCATGGGCACGCGACGAGCGGTACCTGGGTCATGCAACAAAATCCACATCCGCACAGAGAATGGCCCCCGAGGCAGCATACGGGCATCTTAGGTCAATATTAATAGTTGGCTATAATGGAACTCATATTCCTTCCGTTGTGTACGACTGGCCTTTGTTGCGTATAAGCCGCCATTTGCACCAACAAGCAGGATGGTCTAGGAGAGTAGCACAACATCGTCTCAGCAACGACAGCCTTCCGTGTAAGATGTCCTGGAACTGTCAATAGTCAAGTGCCGATTCGGAAATTCACTTCAAGCACCGGTACTAGGCTCGTGGGGCGAGGATAGAGTGAACGATGGCCTAGTACCAGGTTGTTATATGGTTCGGCAGTCAAGCAGCCAGTTCTATTTGCTTTGATACGTGGTATGTATATATAAAACACATGTTTCATGCTTGGGTCAACTCCCCTGATCTTTGACTGGTGCTGAGGTGCTAGGTCTGATTTTAGATGTTTTCTCTCTGGCGTTGCCCCGGGTCGAAGTTGACTGTCAGGGGGGAGTTGTGGATACGCCTCACAGGGACCCAGTAACTGGTTGGCGAGGGCTCTATGTGTATAATATAGAGGGGGCTTTCCCCCGATAGTTAGAGGAAGGGCAGGCAATCATAGTTATCATATCACTGCCCACACTGCGAATTATCTATTGGGCTGATCCTCTGTCTTTAACCCTGCAAACCACATTCTGCGACATCCACGTAGAGTCCTATTCTGTCATATGCAAACCTGGAAACAAAAGCCGCTATGACCGAGCTTATTTTCAGGCGCTTTCAAAAGAATATCGCAAAATTCTCACAATCTTCCATACCCTCGTCCGAGGTAGCCATAAACAGTCCTAGCGCCGAGCTGCTTGAAAGTCCAAAATAATAAGCGTAATTTCCTATCATGGACCTCGAGGGATACCCGAGACGCACAGTCAAGTTTTCTATCTAAGAGATCACGTGGGACCTTTCTAAATCTACTACAGCACGAAGAATTCAGGGGCTGGAAGGAGTATCGCTGACGTGATTGTAGAAAGCCGGCTTCTGGGATCGAGCCCAAAGACGTTTAGCGCAGCTCAAGTTTCGAAAGGTCCTAATTATTTGAACAACTTCGGTTGGGCATACTGGGAATTGGCTATAATAAGCACTCGACAACTCGAACTCAGATTGTTATCGAGCCGCAATCCAGTAGATCACTCGACCGTGAACCCTATGTATCGTGGCGGTTTTTGACGGAGAAAACGCCTACATGTAAGCCTGCATTGGGCTGAACCACGTATAGTGAAAATATCGCTTGCGGCCTCTTGCCGCGGCTTAGAGCTCCGGCCAAGCCCATATTCAGCCCGACAGAATCAAGAGGTCCTCGTGAGTTACTGATTTTCGCCTAACGATATATGGGGACGCTGCAACGCAACTCTGCAATACAACATAAGGGCAGTGGTATATTGCTACCATGTAATTAGCTGCCGTTGATTTGCGGTGCAGCGTGCATGTCCAGGCCAAGCTGCGGGGGGTGGAAGGTCAGTAGTTGCTCGCAGTGGTTGCCTGATATCAATGAAACCCGTTACTGATTAATAACACAGCCTGCTTTCCATTACAAGTACGTCTAGTCGGGTCGCTCTGCCGGTCATAGTACCTGGGTCCCCGTTGCTCATCAATATCTCATCACCTTTCATTCTAAGCATGGAGGATATCTTCCTTCCACCGGGAACTGAAGATGGACTGCCCCCACGTAAAGAGGAGGTCATATACCACCGGTTCGAGGATGGCAAGCTTACAAAAATCGCCCTCGAGGATTGGGAGGGGCTTCTAGTAGGTCTTGATCCACCTGGCAAATACGCCCAGATCCATATGGTCGAGACATGGCGCGGCCGCCACTACCTCGATGCATTCGGCTTTCGCGAATCTCTCGAGACGGCCATTTACGAAAACTGAATATTCGACTGCGGGCCTAAGATCTTCTACGATCATGTGTTCGTTGCGAAATGGTGGTTCCGACATTTCGTCCAGACTCCGTTCTTCCATTTGGACAAGAGTAATTACCCTATGTGGATTTGCACCTTTCACTCTCCCCCCTCCGCCCCTCCGGTTTATAATTTTGGACCAGCATTCCCATATCGCCCCTATTATCGCCTTCAACCAAGCATAAAGAAAGGTTTCGAGTATAAACCCACAAAATTTGAGGTTGCTGCGCGTTTCGGTATATTATTCTGGTATGCAACTCATGACGGGATCTTCAACGGTATGTGTTGCGGAATTGAAGTCTCTGCACGTCAGCTCATGCGTTAGCTTCAAAAGGGCATAACTTCTTCGATCCTGAAAGAGTGCATGTCGTTAGGGGATTGATGGGTAGGAAGGTACAACGAGTATTACAGAAGGGCAATGCTCCTGGAACCGCTTTCAATGTACGTCCGGCACAGTGAATGTCACACGCGATCGAGAAGCTATCGTATGATGGCGACGCCGTCAAATTTGCCAATAGCATCAAGCTCTTGATCTTCGAATATGTTTTGGACGAAACACTCCTAGTCCTTTCGCCACTTCTTCACGCTCTCTCCGATATTCAAAGTCATCTTTCGGATGATAAGCTCGTGCAACTTGGTATACAGTTCTCCCGGGAGTTCTTGAACGAATGGGCGCAGCAATGCTTCGAGATGTCTGCGTCATTGACCTACATGCGGGACAAGGTAGATCTAAGCGAGGCTCCCGGCGCGCTTGCGGCGAAGGACCGACACTTACAAACTCTTATAAAATCAGCCATTCCCCGCATAGAGGGGTTGCATCAAGCCCTGATGTCAAGCATGAGCATCACCGATAGCAAGGAAGAAATCAGGGAAGCAAAAAAGGTCGGGAAATTTACCCAGCTGGCGCTTTTCTTGATCCCGCTGACATTGGTCGCTGGCATCTTTGGGATCAATGTTATGGTAAGTGCACCAACACGTCTGAGTAGAGATGTCAAGTCTACGACTAATCCCCGGCGAAAGGAGTTTGAAGGTCAACTTAATGCATGGCTTTGGGTTACGACTTCGGCCGGGTGTACGGTAGCGACGTACGCCTTCCTCTTTATAGACCAGCTTTTAATGTTCCCCTCCATATTCACACAACTTACCATGCTAGCAATGAATGAGGATCGAGGGTTCCGGAGCAGGATGTACTTTGCTGTGCTGGGGGCTAGTGTATTTCTCATTGGGACCGGCCTGGGCTTGTGGCAACTCTTCCACAGTGAGCTAACACCGGGTGCCAAAGGAGCAATCGGGGCCACAAGTGTGCTATTCTCCTTTTTGCTTCTCGGTGCACTGATCTCGGTCACTGTGAGATATTCAAGGTGGTAGTTAAAGAGAACATCTCCAAAGTAGAAGATTCCGCAATAGAGAGTTCGGGTCCAAGCTCGGACCTTCCCCAGGAATGATGAGGAAGCCCACAAACAGTAAGGAAACTGAGTCGGCTGCGGAGAGCTTGGAGGGTACATAGGTAGGTAAGAAGTTGCCTGGTAGTTAATCGAGCTTTGGAGCGTGAATAAGCCAAAGCACCTCTGTTCCGAAAATTGCATGAACCACAACTTTACTTGGAAAATTAGATGGTATACAAAGGGCCGTAATGATGTTGGTCTAGAGTTTTGGTGTCTGAATGAGCAACTTGAATATAGCTGGGCAGTTGATGAAGTCATTTCGGCTTTTCGAAAGGAAACAGGACTTGGAGCCTGGTCGGAGGTATTAACGATCGACGTCAGGGAGTCTTGGGAATGTTTGGTTCAGGAACAGATTCCGGCCAATGATCCGAAGCCCGCGCGGCCGTTTAAACCCGTATTAGGTAAGACAGCGCATCTCACCAGCCTAACAAGGCATTAGCTGGGCACGGTTAGGCACGAGACTGAAGCGCTGTCAGCCTGTCACACCACCCTGCTAGTGCATGGTATCTGAACTCAAAAGTTAAAGACAAATGAGTTGTTTTGGTCGCATAATACCTTCTCCTTCCTATTTTTACTGCATTATCGTAGACGTCTAAACGGGACCAATATATATATATAGCCGCGAGTGGATGCATGTAGCGAGCGGGTGGGCCCACTTCCAGGCTGTTGCAAGCGCGGAAAATTTTAGTGCGTACACTCCCGCAGGGGGAGACATCACTTGCATGCAGACAATAAGGAGTCCAGGTACGTACCGTCCGCTTATTGTCTGTGTGGCTGCCACTATTTCAATTCTGGTGCGATTGCCTTGTGATCCGTCCTTTCTCCCACCTTCAACCACCATCTGGTGAATAACCATTACGGACCAATACGGTACAACATCTTTTGCGAATAATTCGTCGACTGCCAATGCATCAGCAAAGAAACTACGGCCATTTTTCTTCTTCGTTCCTCTCCCAGAGCCAGATGATTGCACCAGCTGGC
Organism: Monosporascus sp. 5C6A; assembly: GCA_004155035.1. NCBI lineage: Eukaryota > Fungi > Ascomycota > Sordariomycetes > Xylariales > Monosporascus > Monosporascus sp. 5C6A. Next base: position 194,333 of record QJOB01000089.1, on the reverse strand, counting down.
CAACCATTCATTCGAGATTACCTTTGCGAACTACGAACCGACGCCGAGCGACGACGGGGTTCACGCCTGCCTTGAATCGGGGCGGGTTGAGAGGATCGACTCGACTACTCTAAAGTTGCATTCTCATTGCATCGGGATAGCCTAGAGGTCTATCTCTATACCTAATTTATGTTACTCGGCGAGGGGTGAGCAGGAGGAATACGCGACCTTCGACAGTACTATTACTCCAACGGCAATCATCATGAGCATGCTACGGCCTGCAGCACCTGCGCTGACCACGGTGCGTGGTTTCGGCGCTACCCCGGTTGGGTCCGGCGACGATGATTCCGATTACTGCGCTACGCCACCTCTCACGGCAAGACGGGGCCGTGGAGCTCGTATCAATGATGTCGTAAGCGCAAATTGCAGCCCCGTCCTGCGCGGCACCAGCTCGCCTCGTGTTAGCGGCATCGCCAAGTTACGCATGCAACTGGAGCCTCTCAGCCTAAGCGACTCGCGCGCAAGCACCATGGTTACTAGGAACAACAGCCGACAGCGTTGCACAAGCAGCAGCGATGACGATTTGTCCGAAAGCGGATCGACCAGCTATGAGGTTCAGTTGGAAAATGACTTTGTCAGCGAGAGTGTACGCGAGAAGCCGGCTGTGATTGAGGGCGGCCTTGTTTCGCGCAAGATGCAGGCCGAGGACTTCGAGCCTCTGCGCTGTCTTGGAAAGGGGACCTATGGCACTGTCCTTCTTGTTAAGCAGCGAGCTACCGGTCGCCTCTACGCACAGAAGCAGTTTAAGAAAGCTTCCGTAGTTGTGCATAAGAAGCTTGTTGAACAGACAAAGACCGAGAGGCAGATTCTCGAGTCGGTCAATAGGCATCCGTTCGTTGTTAAACTATTCTACGCGTTCCAGGATCACGAGAAGCTGTACCTCATCCTTGAGTACGGACAAGGCGGGGAGCTGTTCACTCACCTCAACACCGAGAAGATGTTTCCCGAGTCGGTCGCCGCATTCTACATGGCCGAAATGGTCCTCGCGCTATCTCACCTCCATGATACCCTAGGAGTAGTCTACCGAGACTTGAAGCCAGAGAACTGCCTCCTGGATGCGCAGGGCCATCTCCTATTGACAGATTTCGGCCTCTCAAAGGTTGCCGTCGAAGACGACTCCAGTTGCAAATCTATCCTTGGCACTGTGGAGTACATGGCTCCCGAGGTTGTTCTTGGGCAGAAGTACGGGAAGGCGGTCGATTGGTGGTCTTTCGGGGCGCTAGCTTACGATCTCATGACGGGTAACCCGCCATTTCGAGGCGGAAACCATGCCAAAATTCAGCAGAACATCGTGAAGCAAAAGCTTGTCCTGCCGTATTTCCTTGGGCCGGATGCTAAGGACCTGTTGACGCGGCTGCTGAACAAAAACCCGGCGAAGCGACTCGGCGCGAACATGCCCAAGGACTTGGAAACAATCAAGTCGCACAGGTTCTTCAAGAAGATCGACTGGAAGAAGCTGGCCACGAGGGAGCTGGAGCCACCCATCAAACCGATGATAACCGATCCTGAGCTTGCTGAGAACTTTTCCCCCGAATTCACCCAGTTGTCGCTCAGCTCGATGGTCACTGATGGCGGAGTGCCGAGCCCTGTATCGCCAAAGGATGGTTTTAAGGACAACCCCTTTGGCGGGTTCACCTTCGTGGCACCCAGTAGCTTACTGGAGAAAGGCTCCTTCATGTTCGGGGTGGCTTGAGGCGTCAATACGCGTAATCTTGTCTGTGGTGCAGAGCCTGGGGTGCGCCAGATCTTGTGGGGAGATCGGGGTGCGGGAAGATTATTCTTCCCATGGAATCGTCATATCGATTTCTAAGAAAGCGGGGAAGCTGGGAGATTGCGCAAGCTTGGTTTATGATCCGTCTTCGTTGCGTCACCGTGGGAGCATATAGAGCTGGGTTGACGGAGCGTCACTGGTCGATAGATGTCACTTCATTGTTAGAGTTGATTATGCGTATTGACTTTCGGGGCATATACAGGGATTTCTCTTGGGGGAGTCTCTCGTATTGATGGCAGAACCTATACAAACCGTGCACTGCTTTCGATATGAGAGGGTGAGAGGATGTGTTGATGCCAAGCGTTTACCAGACAGTCGTGGCGTTCGACCATGCGGTACGATCACGAAAGCCGTAGAAGTATCACTCGCAATTCGGCCACCGATCAAGTTTCATCTACACCCCTTCTTGCCTGGACCGACTGGCCCACGGAGCGCAGGCGCACACATGGCTGGCTAATAAATGGCGGTCAGATAATTATGCATCTCCCGTTCCAACGAAGTACTTGACAAAAGGACCCCATGCCGCCACCGGTGTCCGAGTGTAAGGAAGCCTCACTGGGCCGGATTGCGTACGTATGCACCCCCTCTCCATCAGCCCGCTGCCGCCCGCGGACGGCAACGGCAAAGCCCGTGCCTGGTGGCATGCTGTGATACGTCGCACGAGCACAGCCATTCTTGGTATGTAGGTGGCTGGCTACGTGGTTCGCCGGAATTGCATAGTGTCAGACGGGCAGTACTTATTACAGGTTCGACCAGAACGAGCTGGGAGTTAACCGCTTCGCCTACCTAGCTATTGATTGACAGAGGGAGGTTTTGTGCGTCGAGTCCTTCGGCCCTACTGTACGGGCGAACTGCAAACTGGGCACGGGTAATGCGCAGATCGACGCTTTCACAACTTAAGTATTGCTGGACAGTACGGAACACTCGGATAACGAGTATTTGAGATAAAATGAAGGAATAACTAGCCAAGCCCTGGCGTGAGTTATCAATCCGTCGCAACCGAAGGCAACAGTCAGATCCAGCCAGCAAGGGAGCAATGCCGGCACGGCACTGCTGGCCCTACAGGGGAGCGGTAACGCCACCTAGTACCTGCAGTACGTACCAGGTGGGTCGCGGACAAAATCAACGCCAAGCCCCCATAACGTTTTTAGTTCTTAGTAACTGCCATACTTATTATGACCACCATTTAAACCCTTTATAATACTTATAATGTCTTTAACGCGCGTTTTAATATTATTGATAATAATATAGAGATAGTTGGATTTTGTATTATTTTAGCTTTGTTAGTTTTATATATAAGATAACCTAAAATGCGAATTGAAAAACTTGTAAGTAGTTGCGCAACAGTTATAATAAGGTTGCAATTCCTCTGCGTACGCTAATCCATGCAGGCTCTGGCCAAAATAGTTGGCGGGGGGCGGGCGGGGGGGGGGGGGGGGGGGGGGGGGGGGGGGGGGGGGGGGGGGGGGGGGGGGGG